>PNEQ01121895.1:53514-113355 GCA_003012365.1 Medauroidea extradentata | reverse complement strand
ATAGGCCGTCGGGTTCGAGCTCTATCGACGTTTCTTCGGAAACACATTTCACCCCTTTTCACCCCCTTAGAGGTCAAATTTCGAAAAATCCCTTCTTAGTGCTCGCCTACGACCTGAAGGGAACCCCCACAAAAAATTTCACGATTCTAGGTCCAGTGGTTTGGGCTGCAGTTTGATATGTCAGTCAGTCAGTCAGTCAATCAGTCACCTTTCATTTATATATATATATATATATATATATATATATATATATATATAGAGAGAGAGAGAGAGAGAGAGAGAGAGAGAGAGAGAGAGGGAGGGAGAGAGAGAGAGAGAGAGAGGGAGAGAGAATTTTCAAAAATTAACATATCATTAGGTTATTTTTACACCCTCATTGCAAACATTTTTCAGTCATCACATTGAAATAGATTACTGGACTTACACTCTAAAAAAAGTTTTGTTCTTTTAAAAGGGAAATCCTTGGGTCCATTTTAATTTAAGTCAACCTTATACCTCTTTTAGTATATAAATTGGACGTTTTCATCTCTTTCCTGAAATATTTTACTTTACGGACTGCTTTTGTGTCTCAGTCATCTTGGTAGTTACAGACATATCCGATACGGTCAGTTCTTTGTATTGGTATGACTGTGTAAAATCGCACAGCAGCAGTTTTGAAATAAATAAATAAACATCCCCCCATTAATACAAGTCTACTTCCGGATACCCGTGTGGCGGGTTTACAATATACATACAAGACAAATTTCAGTGACAAATCTGGACGAACACATATTTACACCCAGACAGTTGAAAACTCCATTCGAAGATGTTGTAACAAAATATCCCCAAAAGGAATACGTTATTACCACTTTCCAGATAACTGTATTTCCGTGATAATACGCCTAGCCTTACTACTGTCGTTCTTAAGGGGGATCAGTGCCCGCCATTTTGGAATAACGTAACATCCGCATTAGGTTGGCTTACAAAATTTCTATAATGTTTTATGCTTCGACAAGGCAAAGGGAATGTTTCTCACAATGTATGCAGTTGGCATTAGTCGAACTTGTTGGTACTATACCTGTGACCATCTATAGAAAAATAATGACTTTCTTTCTCCAAAAGGTTACTGGCCAAAAGATAAGAAAATAAGTGTAGTGTGACAATTTGGTAATGCGTAAGAAGATAATATCTGTGCCATGTCAAGCGAGATATTTTAATAAATATTTACGTATGGAGCTTACAGCGGAAACAGAAGAATTCGAAGATAGCCGGTACTGATCCCCCTTAAGTTCTTAACGTCTATAAAATTGCGTTAAAATTCAAGACTCAACCTTCCTGCAATGCTCATCCAAAAAAATTTATCGCCCCCTCACTAATATAACCGAAATTTCATCATAAACACAGAATATAGGCAAGAGTCAAGCAAGTGCTTGGCATTAAATTTCTTTCCTTACATATTCAAAACTTTTTTTTTGCCACCCAGGCATATGTTTGATTCCTTTTGTGAGCGACAATAATATATGGACTCTGCAGGACCATACCTAATACACAAACATTACTCATGTAACGCCGCGTTTGGGACTTTTTTTATCCGTGGCAAAATAAAACAGCCTGAAAGGTTGAGATGGAAACATTCTTCGGTAGCTACTGGTAGCGGAGAGACACGTTTAAAACACACTCGCGCACACATCAGAAGGTTCGTGGGACCGCGGAGGGAGGGGGGGTGAAAGGGGACGAAAGTAAAACGAGCAAAAGAGTGAAAGCATGAAGACACTTCCACGCGGGCCTAACGATAAAATATAGCCGGCTCCTTACTCATCTTCGCTACCGGTTTCCCCCTTTGCCCCGGGACGTCGGACATTCCATTTCCTTTCACGAGGATATATATATTTTTTTCTTCGTCCGTTGGTGTGGCGGTGCCGAGGAGAGAGACGCGACACACGGATAAATAACAGCAAGGGAGCTCCTTTATGGCGAGGACACAGGTGTCCGACCAGCTCTGCACTCTGTGCTGCCTGCACCGGGCGAAACAGGGCCACTAATTTCCACTACGGCGGTCCAACATGACAACATTGTAAACAGAAAAATAATTGTTCCACGATGAGTATATTTTTGAGATTTTTGTTTAGTTGGTATATTACAACTTATAAATCATATTTTCCGCAGGTCAGGTTCGCAAGGTGGGTTTCGGACTAAAGAAAAAGTAGGGGGAGGGATAATAATGTGTTCATATGGAGTTTGGACTTTCCAGATCCAAAGTTGTCCTGTAACCGTCATGCTGTAGAATTAAGTGTGGAAAAAAAAAATGCGGAAACATCTCACTTCGAAATGGGCTTGAATATTTTCTTCGTGACATACTGAAGTCGGAAAGATCAGAAACAATATTCAACCTCGTACAACGACCAAGACTCATTCTAAAGGTCTAGGATTTAGTTCCATCAGGATACCACGATGACACAAGAAATGAACACAATCAATTTTGTCAGCGATTGGAGCAAATCAGTTCAGTTTCTTAGAATACTTTCCCAAGTACTTAACACATTAAAATTGTATGCCGGCATTACAGACACACACATTCATATATATATATATATATATATATATATATATATATATATATATATATATATATATATATATATATATACAGTACATAACAGCGTGTCCAGCAAACAAATGTGAATAATATTTTGTGTAGATAAATTGTGCATATGTTGGCTTCAGTGCCTCGTGTGCACATCTGCGACTCTGCTTCGTGGTCAGTGATTGGCTGAATTTAACTCTCACGTGTCCTAACATTTTACCGCAAATTTCGGACGTGTGTTATTCGCAGTAACCATATTCTGATTGTTATGGGTCAAATGAGACACGTCTTTACTCAAAGACACCCTGTCAATAACAAAGAAGCAGAACTGCAGAGGTGGAACTAAGACAGAAATCTTTTCGCGAAAATCAGGAGTCCCATCACAAACATAGATTAGGGATGTAAACTTAAGTGAATGACTGCTGAACCCAGAGTTCAGAAATGCCTTAATTGACCACTAAGAACAATAAGATATTAAATTAGAGCCGCGATTTTATGGCGAAAAGATTTTTGCAACATTTGGTTTCGATGCGTCATGTGCACACCTGCAGCCCTGCTACATCATCTGTGGTTGGATTATTTTACTCTCACTTGCCTTGGCAAATTATAGACGTACAGACTCACAATAATCTTATTATGATTGGTGCAGTCAAATGAGAAACGTGCCTGAACAAAGACACGCTGCCAATAACCTTGAAACTGAACTGCCGATGTGCACGTGAGTCACTGAAACAAAGTGGGGCAAAAATCTTTTCGTGACAAAGTCGTGGCTCTAGATATTAGTAGAGACTCGGAAATTTGGCGAATTCATTTGAGAAGACGTTGGATTTCTGCCTACTATACACGTTAATTAGTTTCGCGACTGGTCCACTGTCACTGTAACTCTACCTCGAAGTCTGTGGACCAATAGCTAGGCACGGGTAATTCGCGTATTAATCTGGTTGCAGTCTACACTCCTCAGTCCTATACACACACTGGCCAAAATTGAATATCCATTGGTTCCTAACAGTACAAGTGGGTAGCCCCACGAATTATTATAATATTTATTGCTGGCTTGCAACCTCCAAAGGTGTGTCAAAACAGCTGTCGTCTAATCACGGAAGTTGCAATGATATACAGATTATTGGCGTTCAACCTGGCCTACAATCAAGACGCAAAATACTCGTGCCTCTTCCAATAGCAGACCTGCATGAAAACATTCACTAACTCCCGTGCTACAATGTCAGATGTACAACTGTCCACTCACTGGAGCAGCAATCAATCTACAAGTAGCTGAGTACAGAGTGTAAATAGGACTGTGAAACCTAGCTGGTAGGTCATTGAACCCCCGAAATTTACCAGTGTCTAGATATTAGGAACTTACAAACAAGGGCCGCCGCAAATGTCCCAAAGGCTTTTGAGTAATCAAAACAATGTTTTTCTCGTCTTCATTTATCAGTGATCTAAAAAGCTTCTTCTTAACGTTCAGCGTGTAAAGGATATGTTGAGTCAAGTTTATGCCAGTGGTTTCTCCTGAAATTTCGTCAAATTATATTGCAGTAGGCAACCCCTGATAACTCTGCAACAGTATCAGACGGGGTAAAGTAATATACACCACATAATTTTTTTTTCTTAAATTTAAAGTGCTGAAACATTTTTAATTAAACCAAACTGTTTACACACGAAAAAATGTATCTTCTCTGGATTAAGGAAGTGTAAGTTTATTATAAAAGTGCAAGGTTAAATTCTCTTTTAAATAAATATGTATATATTTATTATTTTTTTAAGTGTTCCCAACGGCAACAAAGTTTTAGCATCAAGCATACACGACAAGGGTGGAATGCTTGGATTCGGCTTGTATTGAGGGACCATTATAGCATTCTCTTGGAGTGATTTCAGGTAACCATGTCCTCAAGAACCTGATTATTAGAATGTGATTCGACGACAAAAGCTGCTGGAAACGTGGACGTGTTTTTACATTAATAATAACTATTATTTTATAATATTGTTATTATTATTAAGTCTAACATGTTCTCGACGGGCGTATTGGAAATTTTTCCCAGTCCATTTTTCTATTATACTGTTAGGGCCAGTGAAATTTGGTGGAAAAAAATATGCGCCAACTTGTTTCAGTGTATTACGGCGGACGACTGGATGATTTTAACTCTCAGCGTCTTGGGGTTCTAGCAGCGAATCACAGACGCGCAGTGTCGCAGTGACGTTAAACCATCCTAGACACATTCACATGAGTGACGTTTCTGCACAAGATACGCTGCCAGTAATCATGAAGCACAGCTGCAGATAGCCTATGCACGTAAGCATGGACCAGAAAAACTCGCGTTTTCTTTCGGGCGCAAGCTAGATTTTAAACAATGGTAAGTAAGTGTTACTTTTGCAGTTCATCTTTCACACGTTTGTACAGGCCCAGAAATTTCACGAATTCATTTGAGAAGAAGTTAGATTTCAAACAACTGTGCACGTTATTTGCTTTCGCAATTGAATCATTGTTAGAGATGATGGATGGAATATCGCGAAAATGTTTTGTGTCGATATACCCTTGAAAACAACACTTATGATCGGGTGTTGTACGTCTGATACAACGTAGCTGTCTGCAGACAAACAACAGACATTACATATTACGATAGCGGAATTCTTATTGGCTCATTCAAATAGGGTAACAGCTTCACGCACAGGTAAAATCAGTGAGCTTTTGATAAGCTGAACGTACGTTTAAATCCAACAAACAGTCAAGATTTCCTGCGATAAACTGTCACATCTAATCATTGTAAATGAAACTACTTTTTTGAGACATAGAACCAATAACAGATCTACATGGAAACACTCACTGACTACTGCGCTGCCTTGTCAGATGTGCAACTGGCCACTCACTGGAGCAGCAACCAATGAACGTAGTGTACACAGGAGTGTGGAGTCCAGCCTGCTGGTCGTTCAACCCACATTTACGAGTGTCTACTTATTTACACGTCTTAGTAGGGCACTATGCCAGCAATAAAGAAGCATCTGAATGCAGGTCCAATCATGCATTATGTCTGTATCAGCGAGTAGCCAATGGAAAACTTGAAATGAGGCGGAGCACCAGTCCGGTGCGGGATACAATTCATCCTCCATGGATACCGCAACCGAACATAACCTTCATACAAGCGGTTGGCTTCACATGTCCCGAATGAGATGTATGTAAAGAAAATTGATTACTTGTTTGGAATTTGCCGTTTTTTTTCCTTCAGGTAAACACTCATCTTACGCATTTACGTATCTTAACCATGAAATAAAACTAATATTTTTTATACTTACGTTCAAGTCTACGAGTTGTTGTAATACTGAATATTTTAGTAGGTTTTATCCATGATTTATAGTTGTTGTGTGGCTGTAGTCAGAGGTGGGCACTTTAAACTGAAACTAGTAATGTGGTTAAGTTAAGGGTGAGGGTTACGAATAAATGATATATATATATATATATATATATATATATATATATATATATATATATATATATATATATAATTATGTGGCTCTACTCTACATAAGTTAGTTACAAAATACTACACGGTTGTACTACATAATTTAGGTTGGAGGGGAGCGGCTGTTTAAATATCTATGTTGGTCTACTCTATGATGAACAAAATGTTTGGTTTCTGCCCTCACCAACCAACAAATCAGCATGTTTGTAAACAAGCTTTGTTTCCCAGAGTACTCTCTCTCCCACTGCGGTGTGACGTCATAGGGCATGTACTGCAAGTCGTCCACTAGCAGCCACTGTATACTTGAGTACAGGGATATTCTTCGAGGCTACCCTACATGTTAAGTGAACCCGCGATTTTTTCCCGCCTCTACACGTAAGGCATTTAGTTGGTGGATAATTTTTTTTCACCAAAAATCATAGGTTTCTATCTATGGTTTCCTGTGTGTGTTTTATAAAGTGCTGCTACAGACGTTGTATTTTAATAATTAAGTCCGTAGAGCTCGGGAAGTGTAAATTTTCTGACGGTTAACAGAGGTAATGGACAGCTGTCATAACTAGAGGTAAGAGTATTTCGGGGATTTATTGTAAGTCAGGTTGAACGTCAAGAACTTATATTCCACTGTCACTTCCGTGATTATACGACAGTTTTTTTTTCAAGCCAGTAATAAATTATGTAAGGTAAGTGTACTTTACGTCTCGTCGACAGCGAGGTCGTTAGAGACGGCGACACACAACTTGACAGGTAAGTAGAAACTAGAAAGGGAGCCAACTATGACCTTTATTAAGGAACCATCTCACCATTCACCTGGAGCGATTTCGGGGAACTACTAATAAATAGGGCCATGATCTTTTCGCAAAAAGAACATCCCCCCAGTTTGTTTCAGTGCCTTACGTTCATATCTGCAGTTCTGCTTCGTAGTCAGTAATGGGATGTTTTAACTATCATATATCTTAGGATTCTACCCGCAAATCACAGACGTGTACTGTTGTAGTAACTTTTTTTGTGATTGGCACAGTCAAATGACAGACATCACTTAAAAAAGACACGATGCCTATAACCATGAAGCAGAACTGCAGATGTGCACGTAAGGTACTGAAACAAAGTGGAACAAAATTCTTTTCACGAAAAGTTCATAACCCGACTAATAAAGAAGTAAGAGCCACGATTTTATGGCGAAAAGATTTTTGCAACATTTGGTTCCAATGCGTCATGTGCACACCTGCAGCCCTGCTACATCGTTTGTGATTGGATGATTTTACTCTCACTAGCCTTAGCAAATCACAGACGTACGGAGTCACAATAATCTTATTATGATTAGTGCAGTCAAATGAGATATGTGTCTGAACAAAGACACGCTGCCAATAATCATGAAGCAGACCTGCCGACGTGCACAGGAGACACTGAAACAAAGTGGGGCGAAAATCTTTTCGCGACAAAATCGTGGCTCTATAAAATAAGGAAATAGTTTGTGCGAATATCACTCACGTACTACCCAGCTGTTCGATTACAAGCCAATCGACTGTGGCCAGTGTGCGTGTATAGGACTAAGAACTCTAGGCTGCTACCAGATGAATCCGCAAAATACTCGTGTCTCTAGCAGTAACCTCTTAAATCAGCATTCAGAATTTTATGGGCTCATAAATCTCTGCTCCTCTTATACTCTCTTCTGAAAGAGAAACGCAAGTGAAAAGAAACAAAATGCTACCATTTATACTTTAATAATCTCTTGCTTGAATACATTAATAAGCGTTATCGGAAAAACTCGTATGTTCGTAATTAAGGTTAAAATGTATTATTTTGTACGTCGGAGAAGATAGGATGCCTAATATCAAGTGTTCCACAACTGTGCTATGTTCAAATTAAATATTATTTACAAACCCGAAACAGAATGTCGCCTTCGGCCAACTGGCCAACGCAGTTACCGGACAGCGCTTTTATTTATTTTTTCTCCGTTGGTTGGTGCGTTAGTGGGCAAGGTGGAGTTTCTTTCTAACATGGAAGATACGTGACGTTCCGTATAAGTCACACGATGGCTTATTTTATGCGAAACATAAACAACCAACTTCTCAGACAGCTGGAAAACCAGAGGAGACTTACAAACTGAGCCAACCTTAACTCGCGACTGTAAAATCACGCGCAACATCAAACTACGAGGAATTTTAAATCCGTGACCTGCTGGTTCGAGGACAACATCATGAAGTCCTCCAGGGAATGTGGTCAATAGGCCTATCACCAGTGCTTGGACTTAAGAGTAAGTGGACAGTGGGAAGACGTCGGCATTTCTTGCACCTCTGTAATGCTTGGATGAAGGTCCTTCACCAACGTTTTGTTCATCTGACGCGAGGAAAAAGAAGTTTTACTGATCGACGTGTGCGAATCGCGGTGTTAGATGGTCATGTTATGAGGCCTCTCTACCTGCGCTAAAAATGCGTTGCAGTGAGTTACGACAATTCTATTTTTCGACGAATCTATTTGATGTGCATTATATTTGTTTATCTACGAAAAAACACGCACTTTTCAAATTACATCGCTATAGTTTTAAAAATGCGACGCGTTTGTAAGAAACAACATTTTCGAGCCCCTCAAAGTTGCCAAAAATGACTTTTCCAGACAGAAAAAATAACAACCGGATTTAAAAAAACAACTATAGAAACAAGTGTTAGACTTTGAACTATGCTGTCCACAAATAAAATAATGTGTTCACTGCTGAAAGTCCCATAGGGAAAAGGATAACAGTAAATCCCTGCACGCCATCTGAGCTTTCGCGGAGAGGCGATAATGTATGACATTTGTCGATTAACGGCACTCTTACCAACAACACAGCCAATATAGGGAGGCCCCTTAAACCTCGCCTGGCGTATGAAAAGTAGTGTAGTGTGTCAACCGCCTTATTTTTTAAAGGGGATAGTTCACCCAAAATTTTAATTGTTTCAATAATTTTTATATTTGTGTTAGATATGGTTTATAATGTAGATATACACAGTGGCTATATTGACTTTATTTTACTGTATTGAAAAGTTGTTAGCTTTCACTGTTTTGTACAATGGCATGTCAACGTCCAAATTTTCATACAGCGGTTTTGTGCTAGAAAGTGACTTAACGAAATTAAATAACCCTAGCAGAGAAACAGTGTCACGGGCTACGTCAAGATTCGAATAAGAACTGCATTGAATTTTATTTTATATTTTTTAAGATTAATAGTTTGCTATTTTCATATCAGCATATAAAAAATTATTTAAAGAAAATTTTGAAATTTCCGTCCGACTCAGGCAATTTCGGAAGCAAGTAATAATTTTCGCGCATGCTTGCAAATGCATATGTTCCACTGCAAACACTTGAAACCAACCTATTACTGATTCAACCGCGAAAATACGCCTATTGTTACGATCATTGTTCTGAATTTTCTGAGTTCTGTCGTTTGGTCAAGTGAAATAAATGCTTAATGAGAAATTGTCAGATATTTGTAACTAGAGACCCTTGTTATTCGCGAAAAGAATTTTGCCCCAGTTTGTTTCAACGCCTTGCGTGCACATTTGTAATTCTGCCCCATGATTGTTGGCAGCGTGTCTATGTTAACAGTAGTATCTCATTTGACTGAGCCAATTACAGTAACGTTCCTGCAACACCACACGTCTGTGATTCGCCGGTAGAATTTCAAGGCTGGCGACAGTTGAAATATCCAATCACTGACCACGAAGCAGAACTGCAGATGTGCACGTAGGCACCGAAACAAAGTGGGGCAAAATTCTTTTCGCGAAAATAAGGGTCCCTATTTATAACTACTTCATGACTTTCCGCACCTAGGATTACCACGGCCGTACACAGAAAATTTTTTTTCGGATGGGACCCACACTTCGAGAGACAATTTGATAATGTTTAAAATTTGGATTTACAGACCTTCATTACTAAGTTACGTTATACGTGACACTGAAATAAAGTTACAATGACTTTTTAATACATAAATGAAAAATATAAGGTGGACTCGAATTTGTAAATGTTGTAGGGCCTAAAGTTAAGCCAACCCACCATTTCCCATCCCCCGGCCCTACAAAGAGAGAGGTACCGGGACGCTTCCTCGTGAAAATTTGGATTTTAAGATTTCTGTAAAGTAAGTGGGTATATCTAGTGTAAGTTGAAAAATTTCAGGAGGTGGGCTGATGCCCATTTTGTATCCCACCCCTCCTACACGCAGCTCTAAAGATTTCGTCGGAAGCCTCGTTTCTGCTCCATTAAATGGACATTAATCGTTATAAATGCTAAAAATAATCTACATCAAATTAATTATTTTGATGTAATCATGTCATGTGTAGGAGACGGTTTGAATTTTTTCCTTAAAAAATTAACCGAACTTAAACGACGATAGGATAAACTGACCAAATACCGTGATAAACTTTAACGGTGGGCTTCACGAATCCGAGAAGGCTTTTTACTCCGAGTTCACTAGGTATCCGACGAAAATAAGTGACAAATTTATCACAAACAATATCACAATGAAAATTATTAACATATTTGTGTTACTGAAGTACGAAGACTTAGTATTACGGAGTATGGTAGATTTACCGAACATCAAAATGTACACGGGTAAACGCTTCTATAAAGAAAGCTTAAAGAAAACATCGATTACAAAGAAGTGGTACCTTGTATCTGAAAAACGCCAATATTATACAGCAGACTGTGAAAATAAATTTCAGAATTGCTGTTGTCATATTACGTGCAAAACTACGATTTTTGTGATCCATGAACGATCCCTGTGATTGGTTAGCATTATAAACGAAAAATTTTTTGAGCGAATGTGGCCGAGTTGTGACACTTCAGTAAACCAAAAATAATAAAAAAACGGAAAGCCAGTATTAGTTGCTGTCAACAAATATATACATACAATTCTTGAAAGGAATTTAGTAGCACCCAGAAAGACGACACGAGAAAAAAATTATTACTTAATGACAACTTAATAATAAACAGGTAAATATGTAAAAACCAGTTCAGTTTATGACTAAAGTTTTTATTTATAACTATATAGCAATAGTTTGCAAAGCTAAATTTTGATACTTTTTATTCGACTGGGAAACTAGCATTTTGCAGTTAGGAGGTATCACACCTTTAGCAATCGATATAGGTAGTTCGTGATAAGCATGCACTTTTAACACCTTAGTTGCTTTTTATACATTGAAAATAATTTGTACAATTCTGTTACTTTATAATACAAACAAAACAATCTACGAATCAATCAAGTGTACATTGTTCATTATTCGAAAGTTAACGTCTGGGGTCTCAATAATCATTTTTAAAGTTATTGTTACAGACAAGATAGGTCTTCAAAAGTACAATTTTATCACAAACCAACTACACGGTAAAACAATTCTCATATTTACAAAAGAAAACTTGTATGTAAACTGTCACAGCATTTATCAGTCTAGACACTACAACATGCATTTCACAGGAAATTTAAGTGGTTGAACTTGTCCAAATACCTGTGGGAACTAGTGGGATATATTTTTATGAACAGAGAGTTTGGTGGGAAACAAAATAACCTTCGACGATCAATCAAATTTTACAAAATATTTTGTACATTTACGAAAAATTTCTTGGACAATAGTTGCCAAAAATGTTTTTATGACAATTCAAACTGTAGTTGTAAATTTTGCAAGAATTAATTTGGGGACCTGAATTCCAAACTACGATAACTCCAAAATTTTAGAAATAGAAATAATAGAAAATATCTTCACCATGTGCATTTATATTCATCTAAAAACGTGTAACTAATCAAAATACAATAATTTTACTGTCGTTATCAACATATTTCAGATAGAAATAAATACAAACGATAAAGTTGTCATTTTTTTTTTTTGTAATTAGGAATTCAGGTCTCCATTTGTAAGTGTTCAATTATCATTCGTAAATGTACAAAACGTTTGCAGGCATATTTGTATATTTACATGTGTTTTCTGTAAAGTTTACAATTTTTTTCGTAAAAGTACAAATTTTTTGTGTGTAGGCTATATTTGTGTTTCAGTGAACTGTGAGTTGTTTCTGTTTTCTAGCTCCGTCCGCCCATGTAAGTGCTGGCGAGGTCTCGGACAGCCAGGAATACATAAACAAAACTGCAAGATAAGACACAAACCGGATCCCGTTGTGCTTGGTCCGAGGCAGCGTCACATATAACAACTAAGAGCTCAGGGACGGAACTGCCATCACACGTGAAAAACTCGAGTCGAACCAGCAAGAGGACGTCATTTCGAATATTTGCCGTGAGTTTCTGAGTTTATTACAGTTTCGCCGATGCTAATATCAGAAACTCGCGGCAAATGTGCGAAATAACATCTTCTTGCTTCCTCACAAACACACATGTTTAGAGATGGTGAAATTTCGCGAAATCAATTACCTGCACGTTAGAATCAAATATCTTAAGCCTACTAAAGCCCTGTCTATTCATTCATTCTCTGCTGCTCCACTGATTAACAGCTAGTGGACAAATGGTCGGAACTTAGGTATGCATAGGATATTTGATTCCAACATGCAGGTCGTTGAATACGCGAAATTTCCCCATTTCTACACATGTTGGATTACGCGTAGACCCAGTGATTTTTGGTGACAATAATTCTGCAACAACGTGTTTCAATGCCTTACGTGCACACCTGCAACTCTGGTTCGTGGTTATTGGCAGAATATAATAGGGCAGAGGCGTGGCTCATTTGACTGCACCAACCAGAACAATGCTACCTCGATACCACACGTCCGTGATTTGCGGGTAGGACCCCGAGACGCCAAAAGCTTAAAGCTTCCAATCACTGATCATGTAGCAGGGAAACATATGAGCACATAAGTAGGGCCACGATTTTATGGCGAAAAGATTTTTGCAACATTTGGTTTCGATGCGTCATGTGCACACCTGTAGCTCTGCTACGTCGTCTGTGGTTGGATGATTTTACTCTCACTGGCCTTGGCAAATTATAGACGTACAGACTCACAATAATCTTATTCTGATTGGTGCAGTCAAATGAGAAACGTGTCTGAGCAAAGACACGCTGCCAATAACCTTGAAACAGAACTGCCGATGTGCACGTGAGTCACTGAAACAAAGTGGGGCAAAAATCTTTTCGCGACAAAATCGTGGCCCTACATATGGCATTGAAATAAATTGTTGCAGAATTCTTTTCACCAAAAATTACCGCCTCTAATCATGCACTGTCACACACTGTCAAATGCTCCCACATCCGCCATAGAAGGTACAGTACAAACAAACGAGAGCATCAGCATGCTTTTATAGGTCATTCGGGATAAAGTATGCACTAAAAATCAAATCATTGACAAAATCACTAGCCATTACTTCATTGCTTTAACATTAACAATAGTTGCGAATTTATCCATGAGTTTTTCTACTTCAATGCAACAATGCGGAAATAAAGTCAACTAAATTCGACATATTTGTGTTTTATATAATTGTTATTCTTTTTTTTATCTAACTGTAAAGGTTCCTACCGACTGCACAATTTATCTTACTTGCGCAAACATAAAGTGACATGTCCACTTTTAGCCGCTTTGCGCGGAAAGATACGAATTGTCTGATAATAGAAATTTAGCAGGGATTTTCTGAGTGGTCATTATATACCGAGCCGCCTATTAACATCATTTAATTAACTAGCATCACGTTTACTACTGGTTACCTTGCAACACATCGAACTTAACTGTCATTTATAACTCAAAAGTTAAGGATTTCCGGACCAAAATTTAGGTACGTGGAATTTTTTCTAGTATTGGCGTAAAGGACACATCCTCTAAGTTTGTAATAAGGATTTTTGATTTTTGATTTTGAGGTAATCAACTAATTTAGCCGATTCAAGTTTTACACGCTTTGTTTGACCATATTCAAACTTATATATGTTTCACTGTAACAAATATTTTTCTTTGTGTAGTAATTTGGTGTACCTAGTTATTGTGTGTCCGCACTATCGTCGTATAGGTCATTCGGGATAAAGTGAGACCTAAAAATGTAACCTTTGAAAAATATTACTAGTCGTTACAACATATAATTTTTACATTTGCTATGGTTGCTTTACTGCTTGTACAGTTGGCAGCGAAATTACGCAACATAGTTCCGTATTTTTTCATATTTAAACACAACAATACAGAAACAGAATCAACCGAAACAGACATAATTGAACTTTATATAGTTAACAAACTTTTTTTTATTAAAAAGTATCGATGCATACTGACTGCACAGTTTACGCGCGCAAACATCAAGTTACGTGTCCAGAGAGGTTAGCCGTTACGCGCGGAAGTATACGAATTGGCTGAAAATAGAACATTAGTAGGGATTTTATTAGTGCTAACTTTATCCCGAACCTCGCCTCCCACCAAGGCGATCCGGGTTCGATTCCCGGCGGGGTCGGACCCCGGATTTTCGCATGTGGGAATCGTGTCGGACGATGCCGTTGGTCGGATGATTTCCTCGGGGATCTCCCGTTTCCCCCACCCTTTCGTTCCGACGCCGCTCTAGACTCACCTCATGTCACCCTTCACCAGCTCTGAAGACCTCGATAACATGCGCTGACCAAAATCTCTCACTCGTATATCCCGAACCACCTATAACAAACAACACACACACACACCTGTGTCGGTCCCGCCCACATAGCAGTTTCCACGTGAATCACACACACACACACGCACGTGGTCGACCCGGGCCAAGTCGGATGACGGCGTGGCGAACGCAGTTTTGTATCTAATTACCGGTCGCTTACGAGGGCAACCTCTTCCCCGCTGGAGTGTCGCTCGACCCCACCGCCGCCTGAATTAATGCACGGGTTTTATTTACGGCGTGGTGAACGTGAACAGGGGAAGGGAGGGAGGGGAGGGGAGATAAGGTGGCCCGGTGCATATACTACGTGGACAACTTCTGTCGAGGCCGTCTATGTACGCGCGCTCTCTCACAAGCCGCCCGGCCACGAACAACATTTCAGCTGAAATACGAGAAGGCCGGCGAAGCCCGTAATGGCGCTGCCACTTAAATAACTCGTAAAATATCTCCTGCCCTTTAATTCATTTTAATAACCACCCCCCCCTCCCCTCCTCAGCCGTCACGTCGCACGGGCCCGCTCGGGTTCATTACCGTCATCAACGACGAATTTTATCCCTGTCGTGAGGTGGAGAGGGTGGTGACGTCCGGCCCCCGGGTCGTTAAGGGCGAGGTTCGCCCACCGCCGCGCGCGTTTCGGCGGCCGTCGTGGTCTTATGGCGCACGGCCTTTTTTGTGTCCGCGTCGGCATTCCTCAAGCATCTTCCACGACGTATAAGTTTTCTCTCTGGCGACGGGAATTTCGATCATGGCGACAGCCCGCGCCGACGTCCAAACACGGAACGAATGCGGCTGTTTACGGTAAACTTCCGAGCCTGGGCTGAGATATGAACACGCAAGCAGATGGGACGGGAATGGTCTTATACCATCTGTGGTCTTTGGGTGATTCCTATCTGCAGTGGGTTAGTATGAACGTATGCACTGAGCACCAGACGGTGCAAACTGAACTGTTTTTCTGGACATACGTCGTTGCGTGCGAATGATGCCGTGTTGCTGAAAAACCCCACAGTAAACAAAAAAGGAAAATCACAATTTTTTCAAATCATCCACTGTGTCCTACGGTTTGTGAGGCAACATCTTAAGGGCGTTATATAGGGAAAAATTAAAATTTTATATTTGCATGTTGATATCAACATTGCTATAAAATAGTGTACCGTAACTTAGAATTTGTTGATACAATTTTTTGTGACTAACATTTTGTAATTAACGTTGTTACTGTTATTTTTTCGGAGTAAACTGGGCTTAACATAACCTCCATAGCTGATGAGGCGAATTGAAACCGAAGCAGAGAGCAAAAAAGGTGAAACTGACCAAAATGCGTTTTATTTGCTTCTGCTTCAATTCGCCTCATCAGCTAGGGAGGTGATGCTAAGATAACAGATTTCAGCTGCCGCTTCACTAACCTTAGGACAGAGTGGATAATTTGAAAAATTATCGAAATGTACGCCACTAATGCCAAACCTCTGCTGGGAACCGTGGTGTCCGAATGATCAGGCCATTCGCTTCCGACCAAGGCGATCCGGGTTCGATTACCGGCGGAGTCGGTTTCCAAATTTTCGCATATGAAAATCGTGCCGGACGATGTCATTGGTCAGTGGGTTTTCTCAGGGATCTCCCGTTTCCCCCGTCTCTCATTCCGGTGCCGCTCCATTCTCACCTCATATCACCAGCGCTAGAGAACTCGATGTTTTGCGCTGGCTAAAATCTCTCACTAACTCACCCAAAATTTTGCTGTTGTCTTTCCACTTGCGTCTTTTGACTTTTGCTTTGAGAATTTATTAGGAAAGGCAGTGTGAACTACTGTCAACGACATATAATATAACTTGCCTACAATTCCGGAAAGGAGTAATAGTCGAACTCACTTCTGGAACTGTCTGTGCGTTATATGTTCGTTGACAACAGCTAATATTTGCTTGTATTTTCTGTTGTTTTGTTTAATTGTGAGGGTTTTCTGCAACACGTCAAAACTGGTTCGCAATGACGTATAAACAGTTTAGTTTATAGTATCTGTGGTAGCAGGCTTATATCGAACAATGTTACGTAATTTAGATTGATTGCTCCAGCTAATTATTAGATAATATTGTCATAAGTATGAATTCACCTCACCAGTAGAACATACTCTTCAATGTTTAGGACTTTACGAAATAAGATTGCATTAATACGTGCAACACTACAGAAAATAAATAATATGCATCTTTGACTTCTAAAATTTTCTGATAGTTAAATTTTATTGCAGCAGTTTTCTTTTAATTTCTTAATGCAAATCTGAACAAGTCGATAACTTTCTTCTTGTATACATTCTTAAAGACAAACATCTAGTGTTCACATGAAATCAAAACGTACTAAAATACAGGTCACAGATGGTCTGATACAGAGAACAAACAATTCAAAAAGCATAATATAAGTACAGTAAAATATTCTGGATAAACGTGCAACACACACAAAATTCTGAAACTATATCGTTGACACACGTAGCGAGTTAGAAAAAGACAGTCTACGAGATCATGCAAGACAAACAAACGTTAGAGAGATTGTCCGTGCACAGTTCTCGTACACACGTGAGTTTATTGTCTGCAGTAATTTTTCAGTGCGTTAGAATTACATTACTTTATGAATTATAAAAAAATACGTAATTTAGCGCGATGAGTCTTGGTTTGTAGCTCATAATGCATACTAACAAATACCCAATATCCTAATTTTGGGTATGGTTCTAAGAAGTCCGAACAAAATATCAGAGTGATTAAGTACGAATTTCTCCTTTTCATTTATATATAGCTCTATAAACGAGAACGACCAGCAGATACGTTAATTCCTTAGCGTCAAAAAGACCACCGTATTCTGCTGCGTGGTAAATATACAGATAAGGGTGTACGTCAATTAACAGTTGCTTAATGGAATTTTACTACAAACGAATCCCTCTAGAAATTATTTTATTTAGTCATATGGAAATGAACTTCACTTTAGAAGCACTGTGTCATCTGGAAAATCTTAAGATTTTTATAAGTAATTTGCTTGAATTAATAAGCATGTATACATAAACTGCTTACATACTTTGTCATTGTAATCATAGGCAACATAAAAATCTTGTTTGGCTCATTTTCTCTCCAAATGTTTGTATTTGCAAAACAAGTGAATAAGCGAATGTAAACACAAGCACTGGAAGATCCCCGAGAAAGCACACCCACCAACGGTATTGTCCGATTCAAGCCACGTCTCTACATAAATCGCAGAGTGAAAATAATAGGCTATAGAGCGATAAAAGGCTTCTGCGCACGTGTTAAACATATCTCGTGATCGTTGGCTCAACAATAGTTGGCTGTTGTTATACATAAACTGAACATGCGCCAATTTTAAGATGTAAGTAAAGTAGTCTACGATTTAAATTTATCAGATTTGAAACATTATTACAAAAAGTACTTCAGTTCTGTAAAGGCAGCATTTTCATCAGCGTATACGAGCAAAATAAATTTTGTAAGACTGTTTTAAAGCTGAAAAATATTAAATACATTACTTACAATTGGCGCATATCACTGTAAATAGACTTCCTAAAGTGATTAGGAAGTAATTAAACTAAACGCAGTATGGGGCAGTTATCATATACTTCCTCCTTGTAAATATGCAAACTTTTACAGTTGTTACAATACACGTCTGGTAACTTCAGTATATGTTTGACTGTTTTATAATTAATGTTTAGGAGTGCTACGATGGATGTCTGGGAAACAATTCTACCATACCTACTTTCTTAGCACTCCTATACGCACTTGTAGCAAATTTACGAACAATTTTTTTAGAGTGATAGATGGCTGATGCGTAACACAGTCAATTTCTACGCATGCCATATAGGTAGAACATATTAAGAATTTTAGTGAAGAACATTGTGGCCAACTGTTGGAGAAAATCACTAGGTCGTTGCTTTGTTTGTAGATAGTCTATTTGCTAGTAGGCCTATCTATCGCAGATATGAAGTTTAAAGCTTCGCAGATAGATGAATATTGAGTTATGTTACAATATTTCGCTTAAATCCTAATTATTTTAATAATCGTATTGAAATTCCGGTATCAAAACTTCGACTCTAGTATGAGTGTATACCCTTCTCTTGTCTTACAGGCACCACGTAGATAATAACGCCGGTACACGTACGTTATCAGTACTGTGGATAACATGTGCACGGCGTGTGTGTGTGAATTCCAAAATACATGTATAGGTAAAATTATACTATACTAGCACAAGTCTGCTGGCACCAGCAACAAATAAAATAGGTTAATATATGAGAGTATTGGGCACCTGAACACATCGTAAAAAAAAATGAAAATAAATGTCAAAATAATTTACCATGGCTTTTAATATATAATTAGTCAATGTTTGTTTGGAAAAAATAAGAGCTGAAACATAAGCAATAATTACTAGGATAAAAAAAATACCAGCCAAGTTAAACGTGAAATCAAATTCATTTAAACTTAGTGTGCATTATTAATATTTCCGGCAAAAGTTCAGCGGTGAGTATGGGTCGTTTGGTGGGTGTAAGATATGTAGTCCAGCAGACTTAATGGAATATTCTAAGATGCAGTGGGATGATGGCAGCTTGACTAGCGGTGATATATGATGACTCCATGATGATTAATATAGGCTTTCTACATACCATTAAACGACTTCTTACTGCCTTCGTTATAGAACAAAAATATTTCCCTCATGGAAATAAAGCTCCAGGACGCTTATCTGAGGCGTATAGAAGTTACTTGTAGACTTCACGGAGAAATAAACTTCTATTCTTGAAGAGGTCCGTGCACTACACGTCCATTCCAACTACAACTTTTCTTAGAACTTTTTCAAAAACAAACAAACAAAAAAAAAAAAAAAACTAAATACACACACTGTTTCCTGTCTAAGAGAAAATATTAGTAGAGTAAAACACTTGGCTGGTTGACAAATTTGGTGCATGAAGTGCATTGTCAAAACAAAGTGATAAATTTAAGCCGAACATACTAAATTCCAGTTAAAATAAAATACGTTACAGTAAAACCATATTAGGCCGGGGTGTCTGGCAAATAAAATAATTAAAATAAAATCTGTGGCATGAAAGAGACAGTGATATGTCACACTAGTAACAATATTACAACTTTTGTCGTTGCTTAAAAAACTTAATGTCGAAATTATATTGTTTTTTGAGAAATGATAACAAGTAAAGCATCTTGAAATGGTGCTAATTTATTAACTAGGGAGGCTTAAGAAGCCTCACGGGAACTCATGCAGGAGTACACGGGAAAATTAGGGTCCGCCTCGCTCATTCCATCAATCTTCTGCCTCACACACACAAATGCAACCTATCTGGGGAGGGCCCTTAAGGGCGAATACGTGCTGTATTTTAACGTATAAGAGTTGTCGTACTTTACGGACGGTTGTTCTATATGTTACGATAATTACCTTGATGTCAATGACTGCATTAGGTTTTTTTGCTCAGTTTATCGTTATCAATCTTCTTTCGTCTTCGAATACAATTTTTTCAGCGTTCGTGTATTGCAAATCCATGTCTCTTTCTCTCTTCTTTTTTTTTCTGCCAGTGGCCATTAATTTGGATTATTCACATAAATTTTCTTCGTTTTCATCTGAGTTTTTTCCTACCATTGGTTCATTGATTTTTTTTCAGACTGCATCAGTTTTAATTCTCGGAAAGTTATGCATTTTTATAAAAAAATTTAAAACAATTAAAATGAGAAAAAATTATACATTCACTGCACAATGTTGGCTTTGTTATTCTGCAGCAGTCTCTAGCTGAGAAATGAGTAGTCTATTATTCCTTTTCAATCTCGTATTAAACTGAAAATTCTAATCTTAGCAAAGTACACAGATTCAGAGGAAATAAAATCGGTGAAAAATGTCCTTCGTTAGCAGTGTTTGTGCGATCAGTAAAGTCATTCATTCACCTCCGAAAAATTGTTCACGCTGCCATAGACGAACTACTATTCCTAGAAGAAAATAAATCTAACTGCAACTTCTTGCATTAAATTATGGCTGCTAATCATTCACGTTACTTCTGGGTGAAAAAAAATAATCAGCTTTATGTCCCTCAAAGGTAATTTATTTTCTGTTACGTAACTGGCAGTATTAATCCTCAGCACTTACGCAACTTGCGGAGTGCTATCGACGAAGAGGTTTTCTTTACATAAAAGAAAAATATTTCCACGCTCATAAGTAAGAATTGTGGATGGTCGTCGTAGACCAAGCTAGAAATATCGCAAATTACAGCCACTACAAATAGAAAGTATTCATATTTATGTCGCCTTGCCATTAACTGACATAAAAATTACAACTACGTGGATGTACGCGTACGCTAGCTGAGTAACTTGGATATGAGCTGGTCTCGGCAAAATCAAACATTATTAAGACTCTACAATTTTATTTTTCCTTTTAGGTTAGTTTCTGTTTTTCCAATGTTGGTTACTATAAAAGTTGTCTCACGACTTGTTAAGGTGACCGCCTGCTCTAGACACCGAGTGGTGCGCAGAGATTCGCCCGTTACAATAATATTAAAATGTTGTTTAGCGTGCGTATGTTATGTCCGCTTGGAAATAGCATTCGAAGAATTTAACACACGTATATACATATTAACTATCCAGACAATAATACACAATTCTTGAAAACCAATATTTCCTTAAACAGAAGTTTAAATGCAGATCTTCACTGTACCTCTAAAGCTTATTTTTACGCGGTCAAAAATGGTGAAAGTTGATGTGTTTTTGTGATCTTCTTATAGGTATGAAAATATTGGCACTAAACCTTTTAAAATGCACAGGCATACACAATAAATATATATATCTTTAACATTACGTCATAATTGATAGGTAGTGATGATGGTAAATCACGAAAATGTTTGATGCCAACATAGGGGCCTACATCCAGTCATTCATAAGACGGTTGTGAGGATATTAGAACTTCACGTACACTTTTAGAACGACCGCTTCAGGGCACGTATTTTATGTCGTATCATAATTAATGAGGCGGAGAATGAAAATAAAATATTTACTTGATATTTAGAGGCACATATATTACTGATTTTATCTATCATCAGTAGTTGTCTGAAGTAATACAATGTTTTGTAACGAAATTGTTAATTTTTGTGACAAAAGTATTTTATAGTTATTTTCAATCTGCACGGTAAAATCGTCCAAAAATTTATCCCAGAGTCAGTCATTTGAGAAACAACGTAAGTATTTTTCTTTGAAATGAGTTATGGGTGTCATAATTTTGTACAGATGAAGTCAATGAAATATAGTGTTTTTCAAATGAACTTACATAGTTCAAGGCCTTGTTACGCTCGCAAATGACTCCTAATATGATTTCATTAGTTACGTGTTTTTACATCTGTACAAAATTATAACACAACTCAATTGGGCAGAAAATTGACATATGTTGTTTCTGAAACCACAGATTCAATGTCTCAAAACGTTACTAGCATGCAGCAGCAGCTTCAAAATTTATAATAAGATATATTTATTTTTATAATTTCCTCGTTTGTATTTGCCATAAATAATGGTTCTAGGGACCTTATTTCAAAATTTAATAATTTCAATAAGTGTAAAATACACAATATGCAACTTAAAATGTGTTGATAAACAAAATACGGTCCATATTTAAACTTTAAAAATAAAATACATAGCACGCTCTGTCCACTAGAGAACGTACACACTCTGAGTCGCTTACTGCCAGCTAGGTGGGGGCTTGACTATAATGGTGACAGATGAGCGATTAGCGTGACGTCGCATATACCAAGCACACTTCTCCAACCCGCTATTCACAACTCCCTGCGCCGCCATCCACGCGTGACTGACGATAACGTAGACAAGTTGTTTGAAAGATTCTTGCAGTGTGGGGGTGAATGATTAAGTGGAGTCCTCGTCTGATATATTTTTTTAAACCCCGCTGGAGGTAACAAAAAAGGAAAAAGTTATGGGTAACACTAGTAGGGGCGTACAGAGTAATGAGGCATTTATCACAGGAGCATTAAGGGAGATTGCCTACCTGCGCGTTAGAGACTGAGTTCTGATGGAGCTATAAGGGTGACATTGCAACGCGCATCGTATTTCGCATCACCACAACAAGTCGAGTACTAAACTACCGTGCAAGATTTCCAGCGATTCATTTTACTATGGGACTTTAGGCCGTGAGTATATAATTTTATTGTTGGAAAGTCATCCTGCGACAAAGTTCAGTGCACGTTTCTGAGTTTCGTACACATCCGGTTAGAACATTTTGAAGTTGTACGGTGGTCTGAAATGGACGTTTTTAGGTATGTTGGGAAACTTAGAAACAGTTTTTTTTTAATGAGCATGGTGTCTTAATGACATTACCTCCTTACAAGTAGCTTTCGTTTCGTACTTTGGCGCAGGGATCACATGTAGAATAGTTTCGTATTTAAAAAAAACGCATTTTCGAACACACATCAACGCATTCGAAGACTGAGGTATAGGGGCTCCCTTAAAATTGGCACATTGTGTTTTCATAGCATTCATTTTTCTGTGGGACTTTAAAGCGATGACCCTTAAGTTTCAATGGGCAGAGACATGCAAAATTCGCGTTATCATTTGATAGCAGACTAAACATCACTTTCCTATACATAGCAGAGGATAATCTGCGATTCAATTGGCCACGAACTTTTGTGCTGTAATTTATGTGTGTTACGTCTTTACAGAGATTGGCGTCTCTACCGTGTAAGCATTCTCCGCGGCAAGTCATGACAAGATCGGCCAGCGGGAGACGTCGAACGAGCCTATAGTCACTTGGAATCTAGTTAGCTGTCAGAAAATAACGCGAATTTTGCACGTCTCTACTCATGGGGTATTTCATGCTCTGTTGTTATGGTCTATGGATGTTTTGACTACAGCCAAACTGGGCTTGTTTTCTTTTTTCTTTTCATTTGTTTCTGTTAGTCTCACACTAATATTCCAATGGCGCACTGTCCACAATAGTAGTGCTCGTTACTGTGTCCCATTGCAAGAAACATTTAAAGACATTAAAATATGACGTGCATGTGTAAACTTTTATAAAACCGGAACGGAGTACTTATATATTTATGTTCCTTATTTTTTCGTTGGCGAATTCAGGTGTTTCACTATGTTGGGCAAAATCACCAATGACTTTCTCTAGTCCTCATAGGCTTGGGGGGTTGTCCGTAATAAGAATCATGGCTAGAGATGATGGTTTGTCGCGGGAAAATTTGACTGTTTGCTTGGTACCAGAAGATTACTGACATTCTCTTGTACGTGAAGCTATTGCCATACTTGACTGAACCAATAAAAATCCCGCTATTGTAATATTTGATGCATGTTATTGGTCTGTAGACGGCTACGTTGTGTCAAACGTACATCACCCAATCTAATGTGCTGCAATAAACTACAGTGTTTTAAAGGGTATGTTGGCACAAACCATTTTCACGATATAGGCTACCATCATCTCTAATCATGGCTGAAACTTTTCCCCTGGACCTAATCACGATATTCAATTTTTATTAGAAACATATTGTAAGGGGCCCCTCAAAAAGGCCAATAACGCACTTTTCTGACTGCTGTATCTGGGGGGGGGGGGGGGACAACTAGCCTGATTCGTAATATAAAAAGATTAAGGCCAACCAAGTGGAGAAAAATCATAAATTATATTTCCTATGAAGTAGTGTTAATTTTGTAGACGTTAGTTGTGAGCATGTTTTACTCTTAGAAATATTTAGCCCAAACAGTTTTCCGATGACGGCACTTCAAGGTCAAAATTTACATGTTTTTAGTTCTTATAAGCTGCAAAAACCAATGAACATAAAATAAATTACAGAAACCTTATGCACAGACTACTTTACAAGTTTTAAAATCCATTATAACATATTTTTGTATTTTTAAAAAAGTCGATAAAAGAGGTAAAAAATTCAAAATTTCAGAAATTGTTTTAAAATGTAAAATCAATTTGTAATGGATTGCAAAAAAAAAAAAATGTCAAGCAATAGCCATAGTGACACGCAGATTCAGTGCGACATTTTTAATTTATGTTCATTGGTTATCGCAGCTTATAAGAACTAAAATGTGCAAATTTAATTGTCATTACTGGAAAAAAGTTGAGCTAATTTATTTGTAAGGTGAAAATGTACTCCGAAGTACCGCCTACCAAACTAACGCTATTTAACACAAATATAAAATTACGATTTTTACCCTCTTGAACATACAAAGATTTCCTTTTTTTCTTGCACTGTATTTTACACTGGGGACCCTTATTATTCACGAAAAGAATTTTGCCACAGTTTGTTTCAGTGCCTTACGTGCACATCTGCAATTCTGCTTCATGGTTATTGGCAGCGTGTCTGTGTGAAGAGCCGTAGCTCATTTGACTGAGCCAATTACATAACGTTCCTGCAACACCACACGTCTTTGATTTGACGGTAGAATCCCACGGCTCGAGAGAGTTACAATATCCAATCACTGACCACGAATCAGAAGAGCAGGTGTGCACATGAGGCCCCGAAACAAAGTGGGACAAAATTCTTTTCGCGAAAAACAGGGGTCTCTACAGATTAGAAAATATGATGTAACGAACACTACTGATGTGGACATACGCCATTGTGATATTTTAGTTAGGCTAAGAAAAAACTAACGAAAAAAAAAAAGAGAGAGAAAACAAGCCTAGTTTGACTGTAGTATTGTATGTAATGCATATAACACATCCATAAACCAAAACCACAGAACATGAAATATTCCGTAAGGAATTTGTGAACAACAGATAAAGAGAATAAATAAATAAAAATCCAAAAATTAAGTTCATGATCTCCTGTTTCTAATTTTTTCGCGATATTAATTTTTTACGCCAAAACAAGAGCAGATGTCAAAAATCTGTTTGGCAATTTTCTTTACAGTGATCTTTTCCATTCACGCATTCAATAGTATGGTTTTAGCTAATTATTTGCTCAAAGATATTCTAGTTAATTGACTTTTTAGTCGAAACCGTATGATAACTCGTTTCGAAAAAAAATTAACTATCACGGCAAAAGCCATTTTAAACACTCCTGCTAAACAGATTTGTGATATTTGCTTTTGTTTAAGCTTAAAAATAATAACTATCGCTAAAAAACAGCAGCAACGGGAGAGCATGACCTTAAGGTCGAAACACCTGTATTTGTTGTTGATTAATTCCTTACTTTGTTTCCGTTCCTTACGCACACATCTGCAATTCTGCTTCGAGGTCAGTGATTGAATATTTTAACTCTTTCGAGCTTTGTGATTCTACCGACAAATCACAGACGTGTGGTGTTGCAGGAACGTTGTTATAATCGGCTCAGTCAAATGAAATACTGGTCTTCACACAGACACGCTGCCAATAACCATGAAGCAGAATTGCTTATGTGCACGTAAGGCACGGAAACAAAGTGAGGCAAAATTCTTTTCGCGAAAAACAGGGGTCCATACTAATCTGTATAGTAGGGCCGCGGTGACTGAGTGGGCAGTCCACTGGTCTCCCACCAAGACGATCCACATTCGATAGCCGACGAGGTCGGTCCCCGGATTTCTTGTATGTGAGAATCGTGCCGAACGATGCCACTGTTCGTCGGGTTTTCTCGAGGATTTCCCGTTTCCAACGCCCCTCTCATTCCGGCGCTTCTCTGTCGTAGCGCTTCATCTCATGTCATCCTTTAGGACAAGCAGATGGCCACGGGAGGACAGTAATATGTCTGCATCCGGGATGTGGTAACCTGGTCCTCGGTTAATCACCTCTTAGTTGTATCCGTCTAATATAAAATTAATAATTCAAAAATTATAAAATGTATTTTAGTCGTGTTTCTGAAATCCTTTTCTCAACTTGATTCATAATTAAAAATTGCCGTGTGTTCCTTCTGTTCATTGAACGGCAGGGACGGCTTGACAGGTAGTGATATTACACATTAATTTTACTTCAACCAAAACAGTAGTGAAGTAAAGATACTTTGGCCAGCACTAGGTCTTAAGCACTGGCGAGGGGTGACATGATGTGAGTATGGGGCTGTCCCGGAATGAAGAGGCTGGGGAAGGAGGAGATCCCCGAGAAAACCAGTGGCATCGTCCGACAGAATACCCATATGCGGAAATCTAGGGACCGAAAAAAGTGCCTCCCCTCCCCTCCGGGTCAAGAAACGAACCAGGATCGCCTAGATGGGCGGCAAGTGCTCTGGTCACTACATCAGTCGCGGCTCCCAAAACAGTACTGAAACTTGTTGTTTTGCTGCTGTACATACACACACACACACACACATAAGCTGTCCAGAAACAACCAACTACATAATAAGTAATAAACACACCACGCGAATCCTGGGCTAAATTGAAGACGAAAATGTTATGGACAAAATGTTGTACGGTGTCATTTTACATGCACAATGTCTAGAGCCACGATTTTATGGTGAAAAGTTTTCTGCAACGTTTGGTTTCAATGTGTCATGTGCGCATCTGCAGCTCTGCTACATCGTCTCTGATTGGATGATTTTACCCTCACTTGTCTTGTCAAATTACAAACGTACGGAGTCACAGTCACAATATTCTAATTCTGATTGGTGCAGTCAAATGAGAAACGTGTCTGAACAGAGACACTCTGCCAGTAATCATGAAGCAGAGCTGCGGGTGTGCACGAGAGACACTGAAACAAAGTGGGGCAAAAATCTTTTCGCGACAAAATCGTGGCCCTAACAATGTCTCAACACGGCACTGTAGTTAGTCCCCTCTTGCGCTCCACAGATATCATACTTCCTTACTACTACTGTTCGTATCGGCATATTGTGTGTGGTGTGCATGTTAAAGTTCTGAGCAGTCCATACACGATTCTACGTTTGCTTGACGTAACATACACAAAAAATACCTGAACGTGGAGAGCAACTCCGTGCAGTGTTGCCACGTTGTGTACGTAAAATGTCGTCGCACAACATTTTGTCACTAACATTTTCGTCTCCGATTTCGTCAGGATTAGCGAGATGTGCTTGATTTAAGTTACCACGAAAATTTACCTGCACAATAGGTCCGCGCATGTGTTCTTAATAGTAATTGGCATATCATTTCTGTTCCGCATCGTTCCTTCGGGTCAGTTTCATTATTGGTTTCACTTGCTTCCTGAGTGACCTTCAGACCTTTGAATAGTTTCACTATAAGACACATGAGTTAATGAGTATAAAGATGTAACCAGCTTTCCACAGACCTGGATGAGCGAGTTTTAGCTGGTTTTTATTTTCTGCTCTTCGTCACAGCTACTGTTGGCCTAATGTTGGTGAAAATATGTTTTCCCTTCTCTGTGGTGTACTGCACTGTTTCCTAACTCTGCACGCGGAGAAGTATTGAATTCCTCTTGCTTCTAAAAATAAAATCACGACTTATGTAACCACACTCTAAAAAATAGTTTGTAAATTTTCTACACGAGCGTATAGGAGAACTAAGAAAGCAGGTTTGGTAGAATTGTTTCCCAGACATTGTAGCACTTCAAACTTTTTTATATAACAGTCAAACGTGTACCGAAATTACCAGACTTATATTGTAACTTGTGTAAACGTTTGCATATTTACAAGGCGGAAGTGTGGTAACTGTCCCATACTGCGTTTAGGTTAAATACTTCCTAAACATTTCAGGAAGTTTTTTTACAGTGAGCAACGTGAAAACAGATACCTCAAAATATCAGTAAAATATGATATCGGCTATAGCTGTCGTTTACTGACGGTTTGTGTCACAGGTTAACATTGCGCAGGCAACAGGAAGCATAGTTAATTTCAAAATTATTCTTGCTGCCTCATATAAAACCATATAAAGCAGTCGTCTACCCACAGGAAACCAGCAAATTTGCTAACGTTTTTAACACTGAAATAACTAACTGATGAAGCCGAAACTTTGGTAGTCGTAGCTCTACGTGTCATAAATCATTTACTAAGGATCAGAATTCGGGAAACACATAGGCCCCTAACAAATTTCACAATAAATTGTTATTAATTAATTTAAAATGCTCTTCTCTAACAATTTATTTACGGCACGTAGAGATATGACGACCAAAGTTTCATCGTCGTCCGTTTCTTAATTAAGTATTAAAATCGTTAGCAAAATTGTGTTTTTTTTCCTGTAGGTAGACGGCAGCCATGAATTTGAACACGCTGAATAAATTTTTTAAATTATTACATTTACATCAAAGACGTCTGTCGTGAGATATTTGGTTAGGATTTGTGTAACCATTTTGTACAGTCTGTTATATTAAATGTATTTGCTACTTTCATTGATACTTGTGTCGTAACTACACTGTAAAAAAAGTTGAGGTAAATTTACTCTACATGTAATGGAAGCTAATTACCTCTACAAGTGAGGGAATATTACTCAACACATGTCAAGGAAAGTTACTCAACTGGTAATGTAATTTTTCATTACATATTGGCCCAGGCCTTCTAGGATAATTTGACATAACGCACGAGCGAAACTTGCGAGTGGTTTGTGTGGCGAATACTCTACCTTGCGGAAATTTCCACACATATTAGGAAATCAGATTTCCCTCTCAAGGTTGGGGAATATTACCATACATATGATGAGTAACATTACTAACTTTTTTTACAGTGTAAGCTAAAGCGGCAAGTCGTAAGAAATAGTCAGACTTGTCCTATAAAGAACGGGTTTGTGTGTTGACGTCACGCAACGGAAGCAATTACTTAAGTGATACACGGAGTTGCATTTTTCTAACATCTAAACTCATACTTGTCTATACTGTATGTTTGTTGTCTTGGTTTCCGGGATGTGTGTATGTTTACGTTTTCGAAAAAAAAAAAAAAAGTATGTATGTTACTGTATTTTCTCACTGCAATTTGCTCTTATGTTCTTGAAAAAAAAATCCCGTGAGTATTGACGGAAAAAAAGTTTGGAAATGGGAGAGGGAGAGACGGAAAAAAACTGTGCTCAGGCATATGATAAGTTTGTGTATTCAATAGTTATCCACGAAGTTAAATAATAAATTACCTCAATAGTAATGAGAAAATGTTTACAATAGCCAGGGCCTATGACAGGATTTCCGGGCCCCTGATGTGCAAGTAAGTCTTTAGGGCCGTATACCATCCCAATTCCCACATTTTTTAAAAAATAAATACCGAATATAACATTTGTTTTGCCGCTGAAGAACACAAGAAACAACAAAATGTGACATGAGACAAATTATACGTGGGGAAAATGAATTTTTCTAAAAGTTCTATTTCATTACTTTTCAGTTCAGTGCCCCGGGCCTCTAGGAGTTTGTCCTTTATTCCCCCAGTACCCCCCCCCCCCCCTTTTTTCTGACGCGAACCCTGACAATAGCAATACAACACAGGTGCATTGTTTCATGTCTTTACTACTGAGCTACCTAGGAAACAAATACTGTAGTGACATTTTTTAGCAAAACAATTTTTTGAACTATTATTTTGATATATTTTTGTGATGTAGACCTACGCCACATAAATATATTTATATTTGTGCAAGCATTTATTATAATATTTTTAAGTTAAAAATTTGTCAGAAAATCTTATTTCTATGTCAAGCAAACAGCTATAACTCTTCTTATGTATAATAGAGAGCACCTATAAACAAATTTCATATCTTAATTAATGAATTTCTAAAATGCGTGGTGTGTGATTTATTGGTCTAGTAGGCCTACATAGCGACGATATATTAAAATATGTTTTCTATATAATAACATGAGTTATATCACCAGCCGGAAGAAAATGTAGAGTGCATCGATTTCAAAGCATTTTGAAGTAAGACTAAACTTACCTCAGTTCCACAGCATAACTTCATGTCGTGAACTGAGCATGTTGTGATTTTTGCATATCTTCCTGTGTATGACGTCATACACGCTCCTTATTGACTATTCTCCATTGTAGAACATTCCTTTCTGCGCCAACATCTTATGAGTTAGTGGACGTAAGTGTGTGTTTTTTTACCATTCAAGCACAGAAACGGGGAAGGCAATATAGCCTGTAGGTCGGATATAACACGCCCTTCAAACACCCTATGCGCGAAGCTCCAAACGAGCTTGCAGTGTTTTCCTAGAAAGTGTTTTTTCAACGTGACTTCAACGGATGACCCTGTTATTATTTTTTTGGGAAGTGTGTGGTAAAGTCCATTGCAGGTTTATCTGATTTTGTTTTACGATTACGGTTGATATTTTCACAGCTACAGCAACGTGAAAAAAGGGATTTTTAGAACTTTTTAGGAGTTCGGTAATCATGTTTTTAGCGGACGGGATTTTTAAAACCTTAGGGGTACAGTTTAGGTGTGTCTTCTTTTCGTAGATAAACCCATTGGAAACATTTTTAATAGTTATACAATAAAAAATATTTTCCGTACCATGCTACAGTATACGGCTCACGCGTCCGGTCCAGGTAACTCTCTCTCTCTGACGTCAACAGCTGCATTGTGAGTATATAACAAATGTCCTACTCAAATCTAACCGACGAAAATTAAATACATGTAGCTGTACGGTATTTTTTCAAGGTTGAGACAGGGCTGTAGTTAGGATTTGTTTTTGAAGGGGGAGGGGTCCTCAGCCGGGAACAATTTGAACTTCAAGGCACGAAATTGTTAAATTTAAACAGTTTTCATACGTAAGTATTGAATGCACATGCTGGTAGAACTATTGATATTAATTTAAAGATGGAAGATAGAAAATGTCTTCACTCAGTACCTTAGTTACTTCAGAATTTTTTATATCGCTATTCTTTAAGCTATTGAGAAAGGTTAAAAGGACGGAGGTGGTCCGGAGCCCCGCGATCCCCCCCCCCCCCCAACATCTTGCCTTACGTGATAAGCAAAGCCCTCTAAACAGGAAAGTTATATTAATATTTTTCTAAAGTCAATATGGAAAACCTAAAAAATCATAATCGTAGATTGCCAAGGCTGTCGCATTCTTTTGACGGAATACATTACTGGCTGTTTTACAAACAGAAATATGCTATACGAACTGAATTGAATGTTTCTCCATACGCATGCCTCCTGAGTTATTTTTTCCCCACCGTACTTAATAGCTTTTGTAATAAGTGGCGGCGATATGCAGATGAAAACTGACTTTCTCGCGCGACATATTTATCGACCAATGATAACATAAACGTGTTCTATGAACCACATACAGACTTACTCCTGCTGTAAGGCAACTCAACAACCTTACACAGCCAACTTATCGTTCGTAGTTCATAAATCTTGTATACCCAGTTCCGTATTACGTCAGTAGATATAACATATATTCTGGTGCTCATTTCTTATATGTCGTACGTGTTGATGATGCGATGTCAGTCGGCATGTTAAGTTCTAAAATGAACATGAGAGGTCTATTCCCAAATTTGTGCGATGCATATTGCTTGTAGTGTGACTGATGTTACGTACTTTAAGCACTAATACTCGTTCTAAATTTACTTATTTATACGAAACAGAGTAGCCTATGTCGGTCAGTTTCGTGAAAATTTTTGTCATACAAACGCGTCCACTGTTGACAGCTATGTTTATGCACTCGAGAGCAAAGTTAAGTGTGACAAGATACTTTACCAGTTGCGATACCTCGAATAACCAGTTTAAAGGATATTAATAACACCACTATATTTATACAACACTTCGGGAGAATTATCTTGCATACTTGTACCTGTTAGTAAATTAGCGAGAATACGTGTTTTTGCACATGATGAATTAGTGCCTAGGAGGAATTACATGAAATTTATATTAACTGCAAGTGTTTATTTTACTGCAATAATTACATCATCGGGCATGAGACAAGCAGTCTGATATCAGTAGAATGTAGTAGTACTTACTGGTTGGAAACATACTCCAATGCAATACGGAATGAAGTCGTACGTTCGATTTCATTCTCTTAGAAAGCAAGTTGGCCCACATATGCTGTGTCTTGCCCTTGTAGTTGAGCGGACCAGATAAAGAACGCAGTTAACATCTGAGCAGATATATTGAATGTTCTGTCTGGGAAAATTTGGCTGGCATTGCGAATTAAAGGGGAAGTTCACCGACAGTTAATTGTTTTAATAATTGTTATATTTGTATGAGATATGGTTTATTTGGTAGACATCCTACTACTGTAATGAACATTCTTTAGCTTTCATAGTTTTTTGTATAAAGAAATATCAAAGACTAAATTTGCATAAGCTGTTTTATGCTAGAAAGAAAAAAACCATCTGACTTACCGAATTGAAATATTTCACACTGAAGAAATGCGTGACAGTCTACGCTAAGACCTATATAATACAGCGTTGAATAATTCTGTATAAAAAATTTTAAAACACGTTATTTTTTTTTTTTTTTGGAATTTTTTACTACAATGTCTTTAAATTTTTATTTTCTAAACAATAAAATAACTTTTACTATCACGAACGTTTTCAAACTGGAAATTATAACCAATGTAAACGGAATGTTAAAATTAGTAACTTCTCAAAGGAGCAATTCTATAAATAACGCGTCCAAAAAAAGCATTATACGGAAATTGTATTGCAGAATATTACTAGGGTGTATGAGAAGCATCGCTAATGTTGTTTTGAATTAATATTATATTAAATTAGAAATTATATGGTAAACTGAATATATATCGTGATCACTTCTTCAACGACCGTGATCGTGTTAAACCTCTTTGGGTGTCTGACGAAATTGTGAAGGATCTGTACACATTGTTCGCTAGGTTACCAACAGAGTGCAGGCATGTGTAGTTTTGGTAATAAGTGACCAATGTATCAAATATATGATCACAATTTAAATATTTAACAAGTTTATGTTACTGAAGTTCCAAGTCTTAGTATCACGAAGTAGGGAAAGATTACCTCATTTCACAAAAAAAAAATAGCATTTATTTTTTTAATCATTCTTCCTAAAAAAAAATAGGCCTACGAATTATTTTGTGTCAGCAAGTTAAATTCCTAATGACTGCGCGTTTGGTTAAAATGTGTTGTCAATCAACGAATTTTCAACGTCCCCTGAATCGCTTATTATGCTGATTCGTACACGGGAAGAATTATTTTTCCCGCGAATAGCTGTTCTTTTGTCTTCGGTCAGTAAGGCGTTTTCTAGAAAAATTGTATAACAATTACTGGGAGGAAAAATTGATTTTTTATAGAAAATTTAATTTGTTATATTATTTTGTCGATTTGTACAACCAACATGATCGATCACAAGTCTGTAAGAGTTGAGTTTGCTTAAACGTATTCAACTATAGCTCGGTAGGTTCACTTTTTGGACGCAAACGAACTTCATTCGGTAGACTTTTCAAACCAAAAGTTATTAGACTATTCTTGACCAGAAGCAATAAAACTAATTCGTTGTAAGTTATAATCACTCCGTAATTTGAATTAAACTGAAATGAACTCAAAACTTTTCACTAAATCGTCGCATTGTGCGAGAGCTGCTTTGCTGTTTTCATTCCAATGAAATTTTCTTTGTTATCTGAAAAATCTACAACTGCAACCGTGCAATCATTGACAACGAAAAAAAAAAAAAATCTCCAGGTTAGCTTACAAGTAACCGGGCTAATAAAATTTGATCATTTTTTTAAGTCAGTATAAAATTCCAAATTATACTATGATGCCTAACGGGCGACGGCAAACGAAAACAACAGTCCAACTGCATCATACGTTTGTTAGCCAATTAGAACGTGTTTTCAAATTTTACGGCGGCGTTCGAAAATATTGCATCTCTGAAGCTCAGTAATTTGAAAATTAAAATGCGCACGGAATTATTACTTTACGTAGTTGCATTTGGTGCAAAAATAATTCGGAAAAATCATGTAAAGATTAAATTGTTTTTCTAGGTACCATCCCCATTCCATGGGCCGAGAATTGAAGAACAAATATATCGATGGCTTTAAAACCACAAAATTGTATGTCCAATTTAATAAACTACAAAAGAATATTTCATAATGTTCTCACAACTACCAGTTACAAATTATTTTTTCCCATGGTTTCATCTATAATATACATTATGAACAAGTTATATCTGCTAGCAAGTTAAAACTTTATTTTAATAAATATTAATTAGACGATTTGCATTAACATACAATATGTGTGCTTTAAGCCATCATTATATAGCAGCAGTAAAGGATTGGTATCTCTGAAATGTTCAGGCCCGTTACGTTGTTGCATTTGCTGTCAAAATAGTTCTTGCCTATTCTGAATGCAGTATACTTGAACATTCAGTGAATGATGTTATCAATATATGGAAACAAAGGTCAGGCATGCGCAGCTTGTTCTGGCGCCGGGGCAGGAAACTATGAGTTCCTGGGATCGCGCGTGCCAATCGGAGATTTCTCCCGCTGTGCCAGGAGCCAGAGAGACCTAGCCTTCCTGTCCGGTTGGCCCAAGGTCGTTCCCCCCTCTCCCACCCTTTCCTCACCACTCGTACTTTCCAAAGCAGATCTGACTCTCCAACTCGCTGCTCGCTGGCAAGTTATCTCGAATCCGGTCCGAATCGTCCCGAGGATGAAAAATAAACAAGCGACGAACGCACATAATCTCTTCCCTACCCCCCCCCCCGCCCCATTCCCACCACCTTCCCCGCGAAAATTTTCCTCACAAGTGTCGAAAACGACAACAGCTAGAATATACGGGAGCCGGCCGCTGAATACCGGTAGCTGAATTTATCAACATACATCAGGATGAGTTTCACGCTCCGCGCGGTTTCCGAACACGCGGTGAAATACGAGTGCGTCGCCCGCGACAGTTGGCGCCCATGCGAGGCCGCTTTCCCGCCATTCACGATAAATTCAGATTTTCGCCCCTTTGGAGCCCGGGCTTCGTGCGTCCAGGTTCCTGAAGTACAGTCCTGTCCCGAACACTCTAGACCTGATCCTCATCTCGTCCGTCGACAAGATGGTCTTGAAGGCCATGATCTTTCATTTATTTTAAACAATTTCAAATAACTCGAATATTTTTTAACCAAATGCTTTGAAAATTTTTGGGACTGTGTACAGGCATACGATACACAATTTTGCCAGAGAGTTTTTTTAATAATGTACCGTTTACTAGCAAAAAATTAGTTTGCTTAATTTTGGCTTATTTTGACAACAAAATATGTAATATTTCAGGGGCCAAATCTAAAAATCCGTTTGATGTATTGCAACAGAAAAATTCAGATACGAATGATATATGAGTGTTAAAACTACCAGAATGAATTTTTTATATATGTATTAATTAGCATTAAAAAAAACATTTTCGAAACCACTGCAAAACTAAATAGCGAGGCTTTAAAGTAGATCTGCATGTCTGGACAATGCAAGCTCCTGCAGACGCTGCCACGTTGGATTTTTACTTGACTGTTGGGTGAGATAGGCATGCAGGTAAGTAGTCAGGTAGTTATCAAAGTAGGTCGGTAGGTAATTAGCTAGGTAGTTAGGTGAGTAGTTTGACAGGTAGTATGTTATAAGTTATGTAGGTAGTAGATAGGCAAGTAGTTAGTAGGTAGGTAGTTATTTGGGTAGATAGATATGTAGGTAGGTAGTAGGCAGCTAGGTAGGCAAGATACGTAGATAGCTAGACGGATTAGGTGCCGCACGATTAAGTTCAACCACTTATAAACGTAACTGTAGCAAACATGTCACTGAAAGAATTCTTTTAGTACTGCACAATTATTTAAAATAAAACAACGAAAGGTAATAAATGTACAATTTTCACTGTCATTTGCCAAAATTATAAAAGGTTGAATTTACCGTGTTGCAGGTAGGCAGTTAAGTTATTGGGGGTTAGGTAGTGGATAGTTCGATAAGTAGTTAAGAAGGTAGTTAGGTGGGCAAGTAGTTAGAATAGTAGTTAGATAGATAATTTTATGAGCACGTAGTCTGACGGGCAGAGGATACATAACTTGTAGCAATTGTATTTATTTAAAGGTTAAATGAATAATTTCTCCCATGACGAAGTTCATTTATAACTAATTCAAACAAATATTTCTCTACTTTTATTATGTTGTAATACTGTGGCCTTAAGAAGACTATGTATCGAATGTGATTAGATTATCCTTGTTTGAGGCGAAGAGACAGGAGAATAATAAGGGTCAATCTGCCGCGCTTGGCAAGAACAGCATCGCCTCTAAACAAGGTGCACTAAACTGGCGAGCAGTATTTTTTAATAGTTTTTTTTTTCCTATGATAGGGGCCGGAAAATTTTGCGAATTAAATTACCGGTATGCTAGAATCCGTTGTCCAATGCATATTCAAGCCCCAGCTATCCGTTCATTGTCTGTTCCAGTGAGTGACAGCTAGTGGACAAATGGTCGGGGCTTTGAGTATACACAGGACTGTAGGACATGGAGGTCATTGAATCTGCGAAATGTCCCGGCCGCTACCTATGAGGCTTACTGCATTGACCCTACAATTTTATCTTTGCACAGTATGTAGTGGCGGCCAACGCATGCTTCTAGTTTTGTGTTTAACGATTTCGGGCGTTGATTACACAATTAAAGCAATCCTTAAAATAAATTATTTTAGCCATCTTTACGGACCCTAAAATTATATTTTTAATAAGCATACTGTATTATTTAAAATTATGTAAGCATGTTTGAAGTATCCCAGGCAGAAATACAAGCTTGTCATGACAAGTGTGTAAGCTTGCAGCAAGCTTGTCATGACAAGTGTGCAAGCTTGAATCAAGCTTCCTAGTTACCGCAAAACAAGCTTGCGGCAAGCCTACCAGCATCAGTAGCAAAGTTCACCAAATCCTGAAAACTAGCAGGACCACTGCGCAAAATAAATAAGATAACGTAAACACAATTTAAAATAACATAACCCAACTTCGCCACAGGGTATATCAATTTGTAAAACAAGCAACACAACTCGGCGGAAATGGCGGAGGCGGATGTAAACGCCGTACCAACGAGCAAATTCCTAGACTTGCTTATCAGGCTTACCACAAGCTTTCTGCAAGCTTGTAAAGTTATTACGAAAGGCCTATAACGGTGCCCGGAAGAAACAATCTTGCTTTTGCAAGTGAAATGCAGGCTTACCGCAAGATTGCATGCTGTCTGCGATAAGTTTGTTTCATATATAAAACGTAATGACAGTAAATTTAACTGTTTAGTGTAAAAAAATAAGATGCGTGACGCTCTACAGCACAGATCATACACTATAGGCGTTTTAAGAAAGTTCCCCAATTTTATGACGAGTACTTATTAGCTTAACTGTGAATTTAAAAAGAAATAAACTATGGATTTTAGATTTATAGTTTATCAATAAAAATGAAGGTTAGTTTAGGTTAGGTAACCTTACCTGGTGGCCGTGTGTTTGTGTGAGTGAGGCACGGCGTCAAGGGCGATGTTGACCGGCTCAGCTAGTGCGGTATCGCCTCTACCACAAGACGCTGAAACGACTAGCAGTGGTATAGTAGATCACTCGCCCGACTGACACTTTCAGTGGTGAGCCCATATTTTTAATCGTGAAAAGTTTTAAGCAAAGTCCATTATATGTTTCTAGAGTAGTTTCACACGAATACCGCGGATTCCGAAACGATTTTTCTAATTTACGTGATATTTTGAAACTGTCTGTTCTCGTTTGAAGTGCATTTTGTTTTTCGTACATTGACACAACGAGCACGCGTGGAATAGTTAAAAAAAAGTATTTTCGATCATACTGCAACGTATTTTAAGCACGTGGTAAGTGGCACCCTTAAGGAGAAGTTACTAAGCTCTGATATAAAGAAATATGATCATTAGAAAAATATGTAACACTGTCGTATGTATCAACAGTGAGATATTTTATTTTTATAATAAGAATCTCATGTAACTACTAATGTAATGGTTGGTATGATGGAGAGAGGGATAACATGTTGTCCGCCTGTAAGGACAAGGGTCATGCCCCCACCAGCAGAAGACTATGTTCACCCGGCACCATGTGTTGCACACGAACCCTACATGAGGGCCGTGTAGTATGTTCCAGTGTAGTATATATAGGGGTACACGAGCATAACTTAGCACACGCAATAAACCTTGCACTTACGGTACAGAGTTAAAAGTTACTGTATTTAAAAAAAATAAAAAAAAAATCCATTGGAAACTAGTTTCCTAAAAATATTTTATACGTTTACAAATTATTGTAAAATTTACAGAAAATGATTGTAAATATACACATATATCAGTATATATACAGAAATGTTGGTATATTTACAAGGTATAACTGTACGTTTACAAATAAATTCTTGTCCAGTTTACAGTTATTTGAATTGTCGCAAAATCTTTTTTGGCAACCAGTTTCCAAGACACTTTTTTTTTTTGGAAAAAGAATATATTTTGTAAACTATGACAGCCCGTTGAAGGTTATTTTATTTTACAACAAACAATTTGCTCACAGCACTGTATCCTCCTAGTCTCCTCAGGTATTTGGAAAATTTAGACAACTTTAATTACCAGCGACATTTTTGCTTCAGTGATGGACTGATCAATGTTTAGGCATTAGTTAACTTTTTCTTGTAAAAGTACGAAATTATTTTGCTAAGTATAATATCCGTCACGTATTAAATTTAATAAATAACTGCAAAGACTACATCATCGATGATTACCATGTCAGATGTACGTTGCTTGTTCAACTCAAAACGCACTTTGACACAAATGCCAGCCCCCTTTGAGAACTTTGAAACATAAACTCAACCTCGTTACAACCATGAAACTATTAAATAACGTGAAACATAGTTCAGATAAACCCATTTATCGATAGACGTATTTTTCACGGGAATAAAATAAAAACTATTTACCAATAATTAAAAGTCTGCCCAGTGTTAATCCAATGACAAAACGCAGTTTTCCCAACGTAACTTTTCAGTCGTTAACTTGTGTGATCATAAACGAAGATCAAATTTTCTAATAAGTCTTGTGAACACTAAAATATTACAAATCACCATTTTCGTCATATTCATTAGAGTTAGGGCAAATACAACGTTTAGTAAATAATGAATAATATTAACCCCATTCACAAGATACTATGGCTGGGAGACTTAATAAACGTGAAACACAGTTTAGTTTATAAAAATAAAGCGACACACTACACCAATAGTAGTTCACTTATTGCTTTGCACATTAAAAATAACAACCCAGTAAACAGATTAGTGAAAATAAAAATGGGAGAAAAGGAGGCGGGAGAGAATTTTATAACCCAATTTGGCTGCGGAAATTACGAAGAAAATATACTACGCAAAATTATATCTGAATATTATTTAAAAGACTTTACTCAAAATAGTTTCGAAAAATATTTACAAAATTGAAAAATGTGACTTTAAGCGGACAAAGGCGTTAAGTTGATGAAGTGTGCATACGTCAATACACGTTAAAAAGTTCGTTGTGGCATGAATATTACCCGCGCTATTAATGTAATGGCGAGATAACAACAAGATACAAATTATGCACGTTGTCGTATAATGATATTACGAGATAAATAAATTCGCTAATGAAGCGAAACAGTTTGGCAAAATGCCTGAAAACGTTGGCAAAGTCTCAAATTGCTTCGGACCAAACCGGTATTTTTATCATACGGTCGAAATAAATATGATTCATCACAACTGGTTCTCTTAATAGGAAAATTTTGTTAACAGGCCTCCCTATACGTTACAGTTACGTACTGGATCAGACAAATTTATCGTTTCATACGTTTTTAGATTAAGTCTTCTGTACGTATAACTAAAACACGCATTCCGGTAGAGTAATTTGCTGACAACTAATTATTTTCCTCGATACTGCCTACAAATAGTTTTAACGTCATCGAAAGTTTTATTTTTTGTTCTAAGTAAAGAAATGAAATACTCGCGAATTATTTTAATGATATTACGAGTTTTTATTGACGCAAACCAGAATCCAAAAATATACTCGTTTTTGTCGACTTCGCAATCCGCCCACGCCTCATTTGACGCGACACTTTCTAAATGACTTTGATTCAGCAACAAATAAGTTGTTAAGTGTATAGGTCGTTTGGAATAAAGTGAGCACTAAATATACAACATTTGAAAAAATCACTAGCCGTTACTGCATGTGATTTAACATTAATAACAGTTACCTTACTGCTTGTATAGTTGCCAGTGAATTGTGGTACATAGATCCGTGTGTTTCCCTATTTAAATGCAACAATACTGAAATAAAATCAACTAAATCTGACATATTTCTGTTTTAAATAAATAATGAATTTTTTATCAAACTTTATAGTTTCCTACCGACTGAACAATGTATCTTAAACTCGCAAGCATCAAGTGATGTGTCCAGAGAGGGTAGACATTTCCCGTCGTTAGCCGTTACGCGCGGAATGATACGAATTGGCAGAAAATAGAACTTTAGCAAGGCTTTTTTGAGTGCTCACTTTATCCTGAACCACCTATAATAGTAATTCTGTGGCGATAGACTGGTAAGTGCAAGGATATAAGTAACATGCCAGCAGACACCAAAGGGCGATGAATGAATTTTCCAGTAACACCACATCAGCAATATTAAATTCACCTTATTTGTTGATTATCAATGCCATGTGCTCATGGTTAGAGACACCGATTTTAGATGAAAAGTATCTTGTACCTACTTGTGTCAATGCCTTACGAGCATACCTTCAACTCTGCTTCATTGTTATTGGCAAAGTGAATTTGTACAGAGGCGTCGCTCATTTGACTGCGCCAATCATAAAAAGGTTACTGCGACACAGCACGGCTGTGATTTGCCGGGTAGGACTCCAAGACGCGTCAGAGTTAATAACGTCCAATCAATGACCACGTAGCAGAACTGCCGGTGTGAACCTAAGGCAACGAAACAAATGGGTGTACAATTCTTTTCACAAAAAATCAACGGCTCTACTCATGGTTACAATCATGATTACTAGAGACCGAAATTTTAAGCGAAAAGATTTTTGCCCCACTTTGTTTCCAGTGTCTTACGAGCATATCTGTAACTCAACATCATGGCAGTTGGCAGAGTTTTTTTGTGCAGCGTTGTTATTCATTTGACTGTGCCAATCAGAAGACGGATAACTGCAACACAACACGCCTGTGATTCGCGGGTTTCAACTACAGTCGCTGGGTGTTATAGGTTATGGAAAGGTACGATGTTGAATGTGCGACTGGAATACTGAACCGTCTATCAAATCTGAACCACTCATCAAAATTCGACGAGAATTTTTTGCCGAGTAGATAATTTATCAGCGGACGTTTCTTTATATAGCACTATGCGGTAGTGTTCTTTACTTTCGATTAAAAAATTTAAAACTGTTGGGCTTGAAACCACAAAATATACAAATACGGAAAACTGTAATTTTTATAATATGATATCATCTAGGCCTCTATAATAACAGAATTGCAAAAATACTCACGTTTTCATTTGAAAATAACTTTAACAATTGCAAACCTCTCGGGCAGAGATTTTCGGATAGTGGCCGCAAAAAAGTTTTAAGATTTTTCAAAATTAAAACTTTCAGTACTGTACAGGGGTTATGTGTGATTTTTAGTGAATGGTCGATTTTACTTCGACCGAACGAGCTATCGTCGTGATTTTCACTTTACTTGGATACTTGAAGGTTTTTTGAATTTCGACACCTAAAGGGGCAAAAAGGCATAAAATTAGGTTTTTTTCCAGCCGATGATACTTACTTAACCGGTAGAGATATTGAAATGGTGTTCGCGTCAGAATGATGCATACGTAAGTACCTGAAAAGTAAGCAGAGTTTTTTTATTTTATAAGATAACTTAGTTATTAAGAAGAAAAGTTGGTTTGTAAACTTTCGAGGCAGACGATCTGAAAGGCAAGTACGACCAGCGAGAAATAAATTATACAGGAGTTTCCTTCAGCAGTTCTATCGAGCCGTGCTGTTGTACAACCTCTATGAGACTAGAAAATTATGAATAATTTTGACGTTATGTGGCGCAGCTGTTTGTCTTTCTGACAAACAAAAACTGCAAGGCAGATTAAGTTAGAGTAATTTGGACGAAGTCGTTCAGAAGTGGTAAAAATGTATTATGCAGTTCACTATCCACTCAAGTTCCTCGAGAGCGTCATCCCACGTATGCCATCTCACTAACCTCAAGGTTGGAGCACCAAATAAATTTATATTCCTGCAAAACATTATCCCACCAAATCTCCCGAATGCCACTTACCTTCACGTGAAGGTTTTGAAAAAACAAGTATGTCATTGAGGGAGCATCACCAATGGTTGTACTCGGGGGAAATCAGTCTTCATACCACGTAAACTTCGTATTTCATTCGAATTCCCTCCTCATACATTTAAAAGTCTTTAATTACCCCATAACGTCAACTTTGCAGTGCTATAAATAAGGCCCAGGCGAAATCGCTGTTGGTGGCAGGGGCAAACTTAAGACTGCTTTTCACGTGGACAGCTATAGCTACTTATCCTGCTGCAGAATTAACTCAACTAGTAGAGTTGTCATTTTAACACTAGATGACTGAACTACCTATCTGGTGTACAAAGAGGATTTTTAATTAAATCAAATATTATCTGCTGAGAGTAACACACGCGAGCAAAGCCGCGGGCGCACTGCTAGTATAAATATAATTTGTGTGTGTGTTTGTGTCTGTCAGCAGGAGCTCTTTACATTTTTTAAGTACTTAACGGTACATTTTTTTTAAAGGTTTGTGAGTCACTCGTTCCATTATTATATGACAAAATAATAGGGTCACAACAGAATGTACCATGCAGGCCACCTTTCGGCGAGGAGACCGCATGTCAGTTCACTGACTTGGGCCTAGAGGCTATCGTGAGGCATGATGCGTAAGCAATGTCGTCCTTACTGCTTCATCAATTCTAGGACTCAAACGCGCAAAGTATGTCCACGCAGGCAGTCAACTTAAGATCATGTCATGCTTCCCTGTTTGAACTGTTTTTTTGGGATAAATATTTTTATTATAAATCTGTATTGCAAGACTTGATAATTTTTTTTTTCAAAAAATAAAATAAACTATAAGATTTCTACTAATAAGAAAATTATTAACAAAAATTTAGTTATTTACATAATTAGCTAAAAGCATAGTATTTACTGTCTTGAAAAAAAAATAGCCAACATGACATAAACAATTGCAAACATAACTGCCAAACAGATTTATAATATCTTCTCTCGCTTAGACTTAAGAGTGTGTAGTAGATAAATAAACGCTGAAAACATCAATTGTTTTCTACGCTTTTTCCGAAGCCAATATGGATAAAATACTCAATGACAATCCTAGATAATGGTATCTGCCAACTTTATGAGTAAATATCAATCCAAAATTACTAATTCATTACACGTGATCTCTTGCGCCGCAGTTAAATGCACGAAGTTCCGGTGCCAGAGATTGTGCCTCTGAAGTGCGTAACACTGGAAACAATTTTGTTGAAAACGTTGTCTAAAACTATTGTGTATGAGCAAATTGGCTTCAAGAAACCTACAGTTATAGATTAATTTTTTTAGCGTTGAATTATGTACCACGCCCTCTTAAAAATTAAGTTTTACGAAAACAGTAAAAACATGGCAGCAAGGCTTTAATGGATCCACCTACCTCGCGTTTCAAATGCGCTGCAATGTACAGGTAAAAGGTTTTTTAGTGCGAAACTATTCCACATGCGTCCATTATAGCAATGTATAAAATGAAAACACACTTACGGACTAGGACAGATTGTCATTGTTAAGACAATGTGCTCATTAAAAACAATATTTGGTAAGCTCTCAAACATAGATAAAAAACTGTCTTTTCTGTCTGCCATACTTTAAAATGTGCAGTGAACTTTCCTGCAAGACTTTCCACCAATAAAAAAAGCCACCACCTTTAGTCACATAGTAAAAGGATCGGCGGAAATATTGTACGCTAGTACAGCGCTTAACTCGTTGTGGCGATGAGGCATTTATGAGCGCTTCAGTGTCGCCCTTACAGCTTCACACCGTTTTTAAGCTTTTAAAGGCATGGTAAACAGCTCTCTCTCTCTCTCTCTCTCTCTCTCTCTCTCTCTCTCTATATATATATATATATATATATATATATATGTATCTTTACTAATTTTTAAATTTGTATTACATACTTTTCTGCATTATTTTCTAGGCATAGATTGTGACTAAATTTAACTCTTATGCAATTTTTTTATCTATCACAGTTTTTGCATAATGGATGGTCAAAGTCAAAATCTGCATGTCACAGTTTTAAGAACGACTAAAAAATCAACTGATTTTTCAAACTGAAATAACACAAACTGAATAACGATGTTGAAGACTACAACTGTCTCCTATATAAAATTAACAGTAAAATATGTTCGCATTAAAAAATTTAAAATTTAAAATATAAAATATTCACGAGTTCCAAAATATTTTATTTTGTGGTTTTATATACGAAACCTTCCGTTGTGAATTATTTCAGTTTGATAAGTCAGTTGGTTCTAGCTTCGTTCTTAAACCGTGACGTGCAAACATTAATTTTGATAAGCCATTCTTAAAATTTTATAGATAAAAAATTTCATGAGAGCTAAATTTAGTTACATTTTATGTCTAAAAAAACTGGGGGGAGGGGGAATCTGGTACAAATACAAAATAAAACAAATTCTGAAAATTGCTGTGTACCGTGTCGTTACTGCGTTACACGCAGATGTATCGAGGGCTCACTGGCGGGAAGACTTGTGTCGTGAAGGGCTGTGTTCGCGTGCCGCGTGTTGAAGAAGCAGGGCTAATTTGTTATACTACCAGCCACCCCCTCGCCCACCACCCCCTGCTTCCTCCAGGGTCTCATTATGAAGTCGTCAGTGGCGTTACCTGCACCGTCACCTCGCCGCCAACACAAGGTACTGCCGCCCCTCAGCTAGGACGAGCCTATTCACACCTCTACAACCTCCCCTTGCCTGCCTCTGGTCCAAACAAGGCAACACAAACATGTCCTGACTCCTCTGGAATAATTGCCGCTCATCCTACTTCGCCACCCCCTCCATACCCTTAATTTTCCTTACGTTTGTTTGTGTCGTTAAGGCTGGGCACCGCGCCCATCTCTCCTTCAACTTAGGCTGTTCGGCTTCGCTTGGGGGAGGAGGGAGCAGTGTTGCCAGGTTTACCACAATCAACAACAGCCTGGCACAGTTGTACCCCGATACACTAACTGCCCTAATGTGTAGTTCAAGGTTTATGTGTATATATGAAAGTGCACAGTGTGGTAACACAGCACTCTACTGTACTGCATGTTATTGGTTCAGGTAAACATCCTGATCAGTCCAAACATAATTCTATGTTTACTCCTACGTGAAATAATACCTGGTCGTAGAGCGTAAGAGGGGACTACCTCCGTGCAGTGTTGCCACATTGTGCACATAAACTGTCGTTTCGCCACTAACACTGACTAGTGTCAACGAGGGCGTTTTGGAACTTGAAGAGGGCCATCTGGGTGCTTCAAGAAAGGACATTGTGTCCACCATTTGTGAGTGGTCAGGGACACATTCTAAATACACATATCTTGTATAGAGGATTGCGACTTTATTGTGATTTTATAACGCGCGCGCGCACACACACACCCACACATAAACTCACATATATATATATATATATATATATATATATATATATATATATATATATATATATATATATATATATATATATACATATACATATACACACATGATACTTTATATATCACAACTTTGTTATTAGGTGTGAATTATTTTAGTTCGTTAAATCAGTTGATTTTCCTTTAATACATAAAAACATTTTTAAGAAAATTTGAACTTTAACATGCCATTATAAAAACCATGAAGGCTAAAAATTTTCACTACAGGAAAAAAAATTGTCATAATGTTTGTCTACAAAACAAGCTATTTCTTACACAAATATAAATATTTTATTAAAACAAAAATGTTCTGTTAACCGACGCCTTAACCGGTGATTGCCGATGTTTCACGCCTTCAAAGACCCACTTATGAAACGGAAAATAAATGTTACAATGAAATAACAACGAAACGAAATAATGCATTTAACGCATGTCACTAAAAATAGTTTAATTTAGTATATTGAAAGGCTAATGTAATAACGATAATTATGTTTTAATGTAATAACTAGGGATAGGAAAATTTCGAGACAGGCTAGAATCAACTATCCTATGCATACTCAAGCCCCGGTAATTTGTCCACTAGCTGCTACTCAGTGGAACAGCAAACAATGAACGAATAGTCGTGGCTTGAGTATGCATAGTACAATGGATTCTAGCCTGCAGGTAATTGAATTCGCGAAATTTTCCTGTCCCTAGTAATAACGTATCTGTCGATCATTTAACTGCGTGTTCTAACGTCGGTATTAGGGAGGGAAGAACCGTTGTCTACATCGAGCGTGTTTTGAACTGCTAATTAGTAGAGCCACGATTTTATGGCGAAAAGATTTTTGCAGCATTTGGTTCCAATGCGTCATGTAGAGCCCACGATTTTTGGTGAAAAGGATTCTGCAACAATTTGTTTCAATGCCTTATGTGCACATGTACAGCTCTGCTTCGTGGTCAGTGATTGGCTGTTTTAAATTCTCAGCGTCTCGATGTTTTACCCGCAATTCACAGACGTGTGGTGTCGCAGTAACCTTGTTCCTGTTGGCGCAGTCAAATGAGCCACGCCTACATTCTGCCAATACTCAAGGAGCAGACCTGCAGATGTGCACGTAAGATATTGAAACAAACTATTTCAGAATTATTTTCACCAAAAATCGTGGGCTATAGGCATGTGCACACCTGCTGTTGTGCTACATCGTCTGTGATTGGATGCTTTTCCCTCACTTGCATTGGCGAACTACAGACGTACGGAGTCACAATAATCTTATTGTAATTGGAGCGATCAAATGAGAGGCGTGTCTGAACAAAGACACGCTACCAATAACCATGAAGCAGAGCTGACGATGTGCACGTGACACACTGAAACACAGTGGGGCAAAAATCTTTTCGCGACAAAATCGTGGCCCTACTAATTAGTTGAATTTAGTTTTAAATAGTACAAATCATATTGGTTCCTTTTTAGAAGTTTGATTTTTAAAATTGTAACATCAAATCGTCGCTAGTAGAAAGATAGTACACTGTTTTACAATAGACAGCAGCACCTGTACTATCTTAGTATCTCCGGCCAAGAGACAGCAGCATGCGTTGTTGTACTGAATTTTTCGTTTACGTCAGCAGTAAAAGTTATTGTACATAGACCTATAGGCCTAATTAACGAAACGTATTACATGTTTAACGGAAAATAAAATATTTATCTCTCCTTCCAAGCAACATTGCAGTTCGATTTGTTCTCAACAGAGATGGTCGTAGAACACAACTTAACTATGTCGGCTAATTTCATGAACTTTCTCTAGCAACAACACCCTAGAACTCGATTTTTTTATGAAAGATACTCGTGGCGCCATTTTTAGTTACTGAATACGAATTCTCATCGTAAAGATAATGTTTGTATAAATATTGTATGAGGGACTGAAAAAGTTACAGATAAGCCTCCGGTCAGAAGTGTGCATTCAGTACGTGATGCCCTGCCATCCGGTACTTTCTGATTGTTAGTTGCACCGAACATTAGGCGTATTTATACGATTGAATAGGTAATGGTCTGGTTACATGTGTAAGCAGTTGAACATTTGCATTTAAATACAATAGCGAAAATTATTAATCGATGTCGATATGCCTGAGTCGGGTGGGAATTTCAAAATGTATCTTTAAATTATTTTTTCATATGCTAATCTGAAAATAGCGCGCTACAACGTGAACTACTTCAAATTTACGCACTAAATTACAAAGCCATGCCTGCCTGTGCTTTATACACAAACGGAAATTACCGAACAACAACATTTCCCCGTAAACGAACCTTGTATATTTTCTCGCTACTCAGGTAGCCAAAAACCGTAAACGGCAGCTAACTATTTGCAGAGTGCTTGCAAACACTGCTGCTACCATAGTCGTGAAAATGCTGTGGTACTGAAACGTGCTACCAATTCTACAGCCGAAATACGCCTTTTGTTCATCGCTGCTCCGTCCGGCAACACTGTAGGTAGGCGGTAAAGACGCCATGTCGTGCTGACTCACCGGCAGGCAGACCAGAAGTCAGTAGTCGGACGGTAGCAGCGTATTAATTGACGACAGAGCACGCCCGCGCCGCTGATGTCTTCATTCTGCTCTTCTCAGAGCAGCGCCTTTATCTCCTCCGCACAAGAGAAGAAAAAAGAGCGAGGTGTTCGTGTTTCTGTCGAATGTATTTTCTTTTTCTTCTCCCAGGTTGGCGTCGGCAAAGTGGAGACCCCTGGTGATTTATGACCTCCGTGGCTCGCCAGTCCCGGACTCGTCATGACTGATGAGTGATGACGTATTGGTTCTGAAGAACTCCTGCTGGTAACCATGCTCAAGGGCGAGGTTCACCTCAGTTTTCAACGTCTTTTTTTAAATTTTTATATTTGTACCAGATATTGTTTTCTTACGTTAGACATAAATTGTGCTTAAACCTTCCCCTTAGGAAATTTGTGTACCTCTCATAGTCTTTGCGTAATGAGTCGTAAACGTCAAAATTTGCACTTTACGGTTTCATGTACGCCACTAAAACCAATTGACATACCAAACCGAAAAAATTCACAGTGTATATCAATGATATAGGCTATAATTTGACATACATAAAAAACAAAAAAAAAAACATATTCGTATGTCATAAAAATGCTTAATTTTAATATGAAAATTTTTTAGTTTAAAAATTTTTAATAAAATTTTTTAATGTGTTAAATCATAGCCGTAGACGTTGGACCCGTAAAATTGAATTTATTTGTATTTGTGCCAAACACTGTTCAACTTTTACACATCACATAACACGTAATTTTCCCAAATAAAAAATTAGGCCCCATAGTTTTCGCATAAGCACTCATCAAAGTCACAAAATGGCCGTTGCGGTGTAGCCAAAATCAGAGAAGTAATTAACTAATGAATTCAAAATTACAGGAACTGAAAGTCAGTGTATCAATGCATTTTATGACATGTTTCACAAAAGTTAGTTTTCAACATTTCAGTAGCAGCCAAAAGTCAAAGTTACGCAAAAATGTACACATATTCATCAATTTTTAAAAATTACAAAAATGTATCGCTTTGTATTTACAAAAGTGTCGAAGTAGCTCACATTATTAAGTATCAATATGAATTATCTTGTTTCTAAAAGTTAATCATTTTTTATCATTTAGGCTATACCGCAACTGCTATTTTGTGACTTTGATAGGTGATTATGCTAAAAATATGGTAAAATATATATTTTTTAATTTAGGGAAATGACACGTTATCTGATGTGTAAAATTTGAACAGTGTTTGACACAAATAAGTTATAAAATTTCGAATTTTTACGGGTGAAACATCCTTAAGGTTGTTCAAGTGTGGAAAATATCATAAATTTTATATTTGTATGAAATAGTGCCAGTAGTATAACTTGGGAGTACACGATAATGTCCACAGTACACATTGGCAACGAAGTGAAATTGAATGCACGGTGTGGAAAGTGTCAACGAAACAAGCACGAAACAAATATAATATTTAAGGGTGAGTTAGAGACTCCGAAGTTATGGAGACATAAGGACGACCTTGAAGCGCTCATCAAATGCCGCATCGCCTCAACGAGCCAAGCACTGAACTAGCGTGCAAGCTTCCCGCCGAACCGTTTTTACTATGGGACTTTCAGCGAAAAATGTATTTTTATCATATACTATATGAAAGATGAAGGTTCGCTCTAGAAGCCTATTTTATTCATACGCTCCTGAAAATAAATACTCTTACATAAAAATCGCCGTGAAAAGTCCGAATTCAGCCATTTTCGCACTCAAAAGAATACTTATTAGAAAAGAAAGTAGTGTGTGGTAAATACATAGGCCTGTGTAAAGTTCATAAATGCTTTTCATTGCCTAACAGCGTGACATGTGGAATGGTTTCCGAACAAAATCGGGATTGTTAAGGGTCTGCACGCCTCTTCACGATCCTAGTAGGCGGTGTCCTTAAGGGTGTTCAAGTGCGATAAAATCATAATTTTATATGTTTATGAAATATTGTTATTTTTGTAGACAATACTTGTGAGTACATTTTACTCATAGGAAACAATTTTAGCTCTCATAGTTTTCTCATAACGGTGCGACAAAGTTAAAATTTGCTTGTTACACTACCATGCAAATAGTGAAAACGAACTAAAATACTTAAACAAAATAATTCATTCTGAACATACATCCCATGAGCTATGCAATAAAACATTTTTAAAAAACCCACAACGTAATATTTTGAATTAAAAAAAATATCGCAAAAGTACAGAAAAAAGTTGCAAATTCAGCAATTTTTTTAAATATATAAAACTAGTTCGCGGGATTTTTTTCAAGTGTACTATTACGTAGCCCATAGCACGTTATTTCACTGTGAATTACTTTACGTACGTAAGTCAATTGGTTTTCACTATTTGCATGGCAGCGGAACATGCAAACTTTGACTTTGACGTACCGTTATGAGAAAACTACGCCAGCTAGGAAACTGCACTCACAAGTATCGTCTGCAATACTAACAGTATTTCATATGAATATAAAATCATGACTTTGTCGCACTTGAACACCCATAAAAGTTAGTGAACGCTAGCTTTTTTTTTACGTTTGAGGCACGGAAACAGGGATGGCGATAAGTCGAATATAACATGTCCGTCAAACACCTTATCACCTCTAGGAACGAAGGAATTAACTAGTGTGCAGTGTTTTGGTGGAAACCGTTTTTCAACAGGACTTCAACCGATTACCATATAATTTTATTTGTGGAAAGTACGTGGCAAAGTCCAATTCAGGTTTCTATGATTTTGTTTTACTATTACGGTTGATATTTTCTCAGCTACAGCAACGTGAAAAAGTCAATTTTAGCACTTTTGAGGAGCTTGGCAATAATGTTTTTAATTAGCGAATGGCATTTTAAAATCATAGGGACACAGTTTGAAGTATGTCTTCTTTTCATAGATAAACGAATTGGAAATATATTTAATACTTACACAATAAAAAATACTTTCTGTATCACGCTGCACAACGGCTCATGCGCCAGATCCACTCCTATATATAAATAAATTAACGTGTAAAGATTGCACTGCGGACGTAGCATTTAGCAAAGTATTTTTCATATCAGATGCACACCATAGGCTTTTTTTTATGTCCGCCGTCTTAAAACCCTGGAAAGCATTAGAGGCGATCTTCAAGTTCCTAGAGATAACAAAACCTGGTCATGTAACTGAGATTGCCTACGCTGCTCCAGTGAGTGAGTTTTCTAAAGCGCCTAATGTTAGGTAACTGTTTGTTAAAGCAGATCTCTGTTGTTTCGTTGTTTTTTAATATCCCCGTGTTAAAATTCAATGTGTGAGCTTGTAATTTTTTTTTTCATGTAAAGTTCAGTGTTATATTCTACGTTTGATAAAGATTCTATGAAAGGACTCCAAGTTTTGTAGTGTTTCCAGATATATATTCCAATACTAAGAAAATCGCTGAACACTTACTGTTTTTTTTTTTTTTTTTTTTTTTTTTTTTTTTTTTTTTTTTTTTTTTTTTTTTTTTTTTTTTTTTTTTTTTTTTTTTTTTTTTTTTTTTTTTTTTTTTTTTTTTTTTTTTTTTTTAGTTACAAAAAACCAAGGTCGCATCATGAATTTTGGCTTGGAAGGAGAGAGGTAGGGTGCAACGATACCTATTGAATACAACCTTTTTGTGAACTACATACAGATGAATCTTGACAAAGCTCTTACTAGTTCACTTTACATACACAGATAAAAACGTACTTTACCATACACAAGTGCTATACAACTACAAATCTTTTCCCTGCGAAGAATGACACGTTATAAAAAAGAAATGTAGGTTTGAGAAGCAGAGTTTCCAAGGATTCACTCTGTATACAACGATAGACAGTTGAAGACGTACAAGATGTAGTTGTATGAACTGTTTCGAGGAGACAATTTTGTAAATAAGTAAATATATATATCACTTTCTTGTTTACCCAATTAAACATCGTTCTCCACGCAAACTCAGGCCTGAATTTTTCGATGGTAAATGTTTAACGAAGATGCTAAAAATGTCTTAGTTGCTGTCATTATTTTTGCCACTCACTATTTACGCGAGGCGTATGCACATTACTAGAACATGTACGCGATCATATTACGAAAAGCTAATCCAGTTACTGACTAATACATTAAAGGAAATTTCAGCGTGTACAAATGGACGTACTTAACCAGCTCTACTTAAGACAGGAAAATAAACTGTCATTACATTTTCTGACACTGAATCAACTAATTTTCCATCACTCACTTAACATGTAGATGTGATAAATGATTTATTAAATGTTTAGTTTAAGACTTTGGTCAGAAGTCTATTATAAGGGGATTGAATTAAAGCAAAGTTATAGTTGTTTCACTCTTTACTGTTAATAAGCCACGCCTCCTACGTTTTTCCTCTAAATGTTAAAAGTAATTTACAAAGTTACATGCGTGAAGTAACTACGAGTATTCAATTGTTAGAAAGCATTCCATTATAATCCATTACTCACATGACATTACGTTTCATTTTAATGCAGTAAAGAGAAAGCTGTAACAATCGTGATGAATACGTAACTAACACCTGCAGTATGTTACAATATCCCCATCATGTATAAGACGCGGATTATATACACTTACATCTACTAAATATATAAGATCTTCGCTTCCGAAAAAAACTGCATTTTTCACAATATATTACAAAAGGCACAGTGTACCGCGCATAATGCTAGCGTAAATTTGGAGGAATAGAAAATGTATTGTAGACCTTTGGTCTATAACAACAATAAAGGCAACGATCTTAGTCATCACACTGCATTTAAGGAACAGTTCCAGGATGAATTGATTTTTCTGATTTCTCAAAGAATAATATACCTTTTCGACAGTAAAATATTTTGAGCCAATAAAGAAAAAAGTCGTATTTTTGTAACTAGCGTCGAAGTTACGATACTGGAATACCAACACGATTATGAAAAATAGGAACTCAGCGAAATATCGTAATATGACTCAAGTTGTTTATAATACATGTTCTTTTGTTAAACAAATGTTTTTCTCATAGTAACCTAGATGCAACCTTTGTAAATACATTTATGTATTAAAACCCTTTAGTAACTTACATTTTTTGGGGAAAACCGACTAAAAAGGTGGCTGTTTTCGTATTTTCTGACCCTTTAACTCTTTTACACTAAACATATATTCCGCTCCGATCAATGTCATCCCTTGTCACCCCTCAGTGTGTCTTCTCAGACGAGAACAAATCCAGCTGTCGCTCTAAGTGTACGTAAACAGGCCGCTTGCTCAGGTCTCTACTATGTAGGGACACTCAAGTATTCGCAGAGCCGTCGTTTAGAGCTCTAAAACTTACTGGAAATTAGCTCTTAAATGAGGTAATAGATTCTGCTCCCTTGAGGTTGTTGTAAATATCACCATCGCTCGCCGCGTCTTTGTTCTTTTTCTGTGTCCAATATCCTGCTTCTTCTGGCTGTACCTGCCATTGTGGCAACATATTCTGAGAATGATCTTTGAACAATTTCTGCAATGGGTTCTTATTATAAGTAGAACAGTTTTTTTTGGACATACGCCATTGCGGGAGAGTGTTGAGAACGTTGCCGTATTGCAGAACAACCCACAAAAAACAAAAAAGGAAGAAAAACCAGTAAACTGTAGTCAACAGACATAAAACATACAGATAATTCCTGAAAGGAATGTAGTCATATCCCAAAGACGACACAAGGACAAATTCAAATTTGAAACAACACAAAATTAATTCCCAAGTGGGATCTAGTCGACTAGAGAAAGACGAAAAAAAAGATAGGCAAGAAAACAATAGAAAAACAAAAATGTGGTGTGTGAAAATGGCCCCAAATGGATGAACGACGACGGTAAAACACAAATAACGAGAGACACGAATGGATGTGAACACATGCAAGACATAGCACGGACGAAAAAGTTCACAGATCAATTTTACAAGCAAACATATGGTATGGCAATGTGCTCGTTACTCTCTCCCTTCATGGCCAACATTTTCATGGATCACTTCGAAGAAGAGGCACTGGACAAAACCAACACTCTAACTAAAGTCTGGCTACGATATGTTGATGATACTTTTCTCATCTGGCAATACGAGCCTGACAAATTGACTGAATTTGCAGTTTCCCTAAACCCTCTCAGACCATCAATACAGTTTACATATGAAACTGAAAACAATGAGAGCATCCCCTTTCTTGATGTTTTGGTGTCCAGAAAAACAACATTTCTACCAAAGTATATAGAAAACCCACTCATACCGGACCATATCTTCACTACATGTCCAATCACTCAAAAATTACGAAAACTGGCATAATAACCACTTTGAAAAACAGGGCAGATAAAATATGCAATTACGAAACCTCAAAAACTGACGAGGCAAATCACCTAAAAATTATTTCTTAGCAAATGGCTATCCTATTAGCACCATAGACAAAAACATGAACAACTATAGGCCTAATATCCAGTTCGGTCCACAGGAATCAATTGAATAACCAGCTGGCACATTGGTAATTCCATATGTGCAAGGGCTCTGAAAAAATAAGGCGACTCGGTAATAAGTACAGAGTACAGACAGCTTTTCGGTCAACTTCCACAATCAAAAACATGGTGACAAAAGTAAAACCAGTTACAGAAAAACAAAAACCTCAGAACTGTGTCTATCAAATCCCTTGTGAATGTGGACGTAAGTACATTGGAGAAACTGGCGGCCTCTCATCATACGCCTTAAAGAACACCAAACTAATATCAAGAAAGGTGAAACTGAAAAATCCAGATTAGCCGAACATGTCTGGGAGAACAGTCGTAGAATACTGTAGGAAGAAGCTACTCCAGTTACACTTGAGGAAAACCTGACAAAAAGGAAAATAAAAGAATCAGTTTTTATCATCAGCCAAGAAAGCATTGAACTAAAAAATACCTGGATTCCTTTAATAAAAAAAAAGGAACTAATTTAAACAGAGACAATTATTAATTGCATATTATAGGCCCTACTTCCAAACCATTAGTTTGCGAAATGATAGACCTGTTCCACATATAACCGCATAAAGCCCATTACAAGCTGCCCTACCAATCAGGAGGCAGTTGACCTGCCATTGGCTGAGCTACATGTAGGCACATTTCCTGTTTAAGACCCTTGTTTTTCCAGATGTCACACAGTCTGCTGGAGTTCCTCAGTCAGTACATGTGCCTGAAGACGGGAACAGATACCAGTTCCTGAAACGTTGCATCTGTTGTCTTCAGAAGCCTACTACTTGTTCGTCTTTTTTGCCTGTGCTCACATCCATTCGTGTCTCTCGTTATTTGTTTTGTCGTCGTCTTTCATCCATTTGGTGCCTTTTTCACTCACGCCATCTTTTTTTTTAATTTTTTTGTCTATCTTTTGTTGTCTTTCTCCAGTCGATTATATTCCACTTGGGAATTAATTTTGTGTTGTTTTGAATTTGATTTTGTCCTTGGGTCGTCTTTTGGGATGTAACCACATTCCTTTGAGGAATTATCTGTATGTTTTATGTTTGTTGACTACAGATTACTAGCTTTCCTTCCTTCGTTTTTTTTTTATTGTGGGTTTTTTCCGCAATACGGCAACATTCACCCGAAATGATGTATGTCCAAAAAAACTGTTCTATTTATATTCTGAGAGCCTAGGTCACAATAATACTTCCGCTCCTCGGAAATGTAAGCGCGTACTTGCCTTAGAAGGCCACTGTCACATAACTATTGATTTGTGCTTGTAGTCCGTATCAACGTTGGATTTCTGCGAGTCACCGTGAATTTTAAGTTTAAGCCGATAAACTTTGATTCACCCTAAAATCTTAAGTTAAGGAGGTTTAGTTTTGTTAGAAACATAGATTGCTACTCTATTAAAATAACCTCTACAAATCAAAACAAGTCAAGATGAATGATTTAGGGAAGGTGCGTGCGTTGCAGATTGCACGCCTTTAATCCATTAATTATGGATTTGAAGTTCAACATAAATGCTTGTTTCCCAGCTGATGCAGTCATACATTTAACAGCCGAGATAGTCGTAGATAGATGATATTGATCATTGTTAGAGACACTGGAAAATCGCGAAAATGTTTGGCATAGTCTCCAATAAACTATAGTATATTAACCGTGACACGTGTGAACAGTTTTGGGACGAATCACACACGCTGAGTGTTCAAGCTGTACAGTTATAACTGGGTTTGTTGAAGCGAGAAACAATGCTTCAAATAAACCATAGCCAATGTCGATACAAAACATTCAGTATTATATACAGCGTGTTGGAGTCTAGCAAATACTCAACTTTTCTCGCGATTTTCCAGTGTCCCTAATCATTGTATCATGTAGTTCACGGGGGTTGCATAAGGTCTGAACGTTGGCGAGGAGAGTGAATCCAAGAGGGGGGGGGGGAGAGGTAGCCACCAAATTAGCCAGCCGCCATACTGATTTAACATCAAAAGTACACATCATACTGGTATTTTTATAGTAAATTAATGTATTATGCTTAGAGACACTGGAAAATCGCGAAAATATTTAACATAGTCTCCAATAAACTGTAGTATTTCAATCGTGACACGTGCGAACAATTTTCTGGCAAACCACATACGTTCTGTGTTACGACTGTTCAGTTCTAATTGGGTCTGTTGAAGAGGAACATTGTACTTCATATAAACGATAGCCAATATAGGTGCAAAACCTTCATGTTATATGTAGCATGTTGGAGCCTAGCAAACAATCAACTTTTCCCGCGATTTATCAGTGTCTCTAATTATGCTCTTTAATTGATGTTTTAGGTTGGAAACTTTGCATTTGAGCCTTGTTTACACACCTCCTAACTAATATTTCCTCAATTTTTTAATTAGTCGGCCATATTGATACCAGCCACGACAAGCGTTTGTTTGGTTACATGCTCCATCTGGACCCTTCTAACATCTTTGATGTAGTTATCACGTAATATCTCAGGTTTTTATTTATTAATTCTTTCATTCCATAGATACATTATAATTTACCCTCAGGTAATGGGTCTAAATCATGTCATTTCAAAAAAAAAAAAAACAGAAACACAACGTTCAATACAAACACATAATTCAATTTATTCTCACAATACTAAGATAACAAACAATTTTGAAGACAGCGATGAGGACATGGCTGGTGACGCGTAAAGCTGTAGTTTAAATCAATTATAAATTTTCATATCAAATTAGCTTGCCATAAGGTCACGAATTCAAGTACAAGTTTGCCAATGATACAGGAACCGCTGTGAAGTAATCAGTCATTCCTCTGCCAACTGTATAGTTCTCTGGATATCTGCTGCAGCTAAGGTTAATTCTACACCAGGTTGGAAATAAACAGTGTTTTCTTACGAGAGAGTTTGGCACAAGGAAATATTCTGCCACTAGTTGCGCTGCAATCGTTAACGTACAATCTAAAAAATAGTTTGTCATTTGTCACACGTGTATAAAAGCGCTAAGAAAGTATGTATGGCAGAATTGTTTCCCAGACATCCATGGTAACATTTCTAAACTTTTTATAAAACAGCCAACTGTATACAAAAGTTACCAAACTTTTACTGTAACATCTGTAACAGTTTCGATATTTACAAAGCTGAAGTATGGTAACTGTCCCTTGCTGTGTTTAGCTTAATTACTTCCTAGATATTTAGGAAGTTACTTTACAGTATACCTAATAAATCATGAAACCGTAGCAAAATTAAATTTTAACTATGTAAAGAGAGAACTAATTTAATTTTAAAGATAAAAACGAACCAATTTTTGGTCTCCGAATTATCAATTTCATGTAACTTAAAATTAAGGAAAGCTCTGTGATTGGTCAGTTCACACTCATTACCGATACCATCGCGCTCAAGCGGCAGAAATTTTCCATATGCCAATCTTTTAACATTGATCTTTTTAACATTTAGTACACAGTACAAAAAATTTGTACATTTACAAGGAAAATCTTGTAAACTAATATCAGAACGTAATAAGTCAGGTAATGAAAGTAAGATGCCAGAAACCTTTTAAAGTGGTTACAAATATCGTAAACACCTTTGCGAACTTGTAAAATAAACGTTAATGAGCAAATTTTTCGATTTGAAACGAAATAAACCTAGGAGACCTGACAAATTTTACAAAACATTTCGTAATTTTACAAAAAAAAAAATTGGAAACTAGTTTCCAAAATTTGTTTTGTAACACAAAAAAAGTGTTGTAAACATAACCAGATATTAGCTGTAAATATTCAAAATTTGTTTGTATATTTACAGAAATGTTTGTAAATTTACAAATAAATTTATAAAAATACAAGTTTTTTGTAAATTTTACAAAAAAAACTTTGTAGTGTTACCAAAAACGTTTTTAGAAACTGGTTTCCAAAAAAACCATTGTTTTATTGTATAGAATTAACCTTACTAAAGCTTACGCAGCTACCGATATTCTTGTACCGTTCACTGGTTATAAATAATATACTTTTATAATAATAAGTGGCACTACTCCGTACTTCAGTACACGCCTTCATGCATGTTTTAGGCGGATGATTCAAACCCCAGCAGATTAGAAGAAGATTCTGAAAATTTTCTGTCGAACTTTGTTCCGAACGAAACACTATTCATAAGCGCGAACCAGTAACGTTTACACTACACAAAAATAATTGATCTCCTAACTTCGAACATAATTAATCTATATTGTAGAGCCAAGATAGAAGTATTGTTTTTAAATATTAACATAAATCCTATAAATATAGCACAGAGCTGGAGATAAAATACTGAAATGCGATTGTTGAGTAATATTGTAGTGACTCGCAGTTTAAAATAATCTCCAATCATCCTGTAATGGATAATGGACTGGTACAATGAAGGCTTAAAATAATAACATTTTAATATCCAGAATGACTTTCAAACAAAGGATATGGCACCAAAAGTTGTATGAACGGCTATGCAGAGCGCTACGCGTGTTAAGCGTGTTTCATTTTAGGAGGAATTGATAAACGTATTCATTACGCATTTATCTTTCGAAAGAAAGCAGGTATCAGCCAATGATATTTTTAATGTAGCACAACCAACATTACTCGCAAAACAGAAATCAGTTGGAAAGGTTTCGTGGAAAAAAAAAAAAAAAAAAAAAAAAAAAAAAAAAAAAAAAAAAAAAAAAAAAAAAAAAAAAAAAAAAAAAAAAAAAAAAAAAAAAAAAAAAAAAAAAAAAAAAAAAAAAAAAAAAAAAAAAAAAAAAAAAAAAAAAAAAAAAAAAAAAAAAAAAAAAAAAAAAAAAAAAAAAAAAAAAAAAAAAAAAAAAAAAAAA
>PNEQ01121895.1:20968-53414 GCA_003012365.1 Medauroidea extradentata | reverse complement strand
AAGGAGACAATTCACTTCAATTGAAATAAGTAAATACTATTCTGGACGGGCCCACTAGTCTTGCCTGGCTTACGTATAACTGCCTCCAGATGGTAAAAATGCGTGACTCGATGGCTTATCTCAACACACTCAGGATCAAATACTTCGTAAGTGTCGGCCAATGAGGTGGTTCTGCTCGGAGCGACTGGCACTGCGACGCTTGCGGGACTATCGACCAACGTTGCAGCAGATATGTTATCTCTTCTCCTTCAGGCATCGCATGACTCGCGGCAGTGCGTACAACTGCAGTGGAACACACGCACGTCATGTGGCCGCTGATATGCAACACAGTCGTGTTTCCTCTTCCCGTCAGGCATTTTCTCTCAACTATACCTATACACGGCATCAGAGTCACGAATCTGTAGCTGAATGATTTTTGTACCATTTTGTTTCAATGCCTTACGTCTGCATCATTCGGAATAAGTAGGGCCCAGTAATTTTCGCGAAAAGTTTTTTGCCCCACTTTGTTTCAGTGTCTTACGTGTACACCTGCACCTCAACTTCATGATTATTGGCAGAGTGTTTTTGTGCAGAGTCATTATTCATTTGACTGTGCCAATCAATACATGGTTAACTGTGACACATCACGTCTGTGATTTGCGGGTTTAACCTCCAGACCTTGTATGTTACGGCATCCAATCACTGACCACATAGCAGAGCTGCAGATGTGCACGTAAGGCATTGTTACAAAGTGCTGCAAAAATATTTTCGCGAAAACTACCGGGCCCTAGGAATAAGGTAATTTTTACAGGTAGGTGAATTTCGCGGATATATTGTAGGTCAGGTTGAACGCCAATACCATATACTTGACTGTAACTTCTGTGATTGTACGACGGTTGTCTCGGCACACATCTGACTAAAGCAAGCTGGTAGTAAATAAAGTAAATAATTCACAGCGCTGTCACGTGCTATCCGCTTGCACGGTTGGAAGCCAGTGTATACTGGATTTAGGCCAGAGAGTGTATATAGGACTGAGGAATATACACTGCCGCCAGATGAATATGCGAAATTCACGCACCTCTAGTTGTTATTAGGGACCCTGTTTTTTCGCGAAAAGAATTTTGCCCCAGTTTGTTTCAGTGCCTTACGTGCACATCTGCAATTCTGCTTCATGGTTATTGGCAGCGTGTCTGTGTGAAGAGCTTTATCTCATCTGACTGAGCCAATTACAAAAACTATCCTGCAACACCACACGGCTATGATTTGCCGGTAGAATATCAAGGCTCGCGACAGTTAAAATATCCTATCGCTAGAGGCACTGGAAAATCGCGAAAATAATTAATATAGCCTCCAATAAACTGTAGTATCTCAATCGTGACAAGTGCGAACAGTTTTCTGACTAACCACATACGTTCAGTGTTACAACTGTTCAGTTCTAATTGGGTCTGTTGAAGAGGAACATTGTACTTCATATAAACGATAGCCAATATATGTGCAAAACCTTCAGTGTTATACATAGTATGCTGGAGCCTAGCAAACAATCAACTTTTTCCGCGATTTACCAGTGTCTCTACCTATCGCTGACCACGAAGCAGAACTGCAGATGCGCACGTAAGGCACGGAAACAAAGTGAGGTAAAATTCTTTTCGCAAAAAACAACGGTCCCTAGTCATTGTTAGGGACCTGAAAAATCCGCGTCTTTTTCTAGGCACAATCTAGAATTCCAACAACTGTTAAGTTCGCGTCACTTTCACGATTGGTCCTTGACTCATTTGACACTTCGTGTAAGTCGCTGCGCCAATAATAACAATTTAATTAAATGCAGGTGCACACCGTCACTGTGTCAGCAAGAAACATCCGCTGTTTGCTTGAGTGTACATATCTGTACATCGGAGGCATAAGACACTATGTCACAAAATCATATTTTTCAGGAGAGCAGTTTGAAGAGTGTGATTCACTAGTGAATTGAGCTGTTTAACACCCAAGAACGTTTTTTTTTTACACAATACGGTCTTTGCATTGTATGCCACTAGAAAGTACTTAAACCTGTATTAACGTTTATGTTGAAAAGTGTCTTTTGAGAAAAATGGACATAGTGTCTTATGCCTCCGAGGTATAGATATATTCTTGGAGGCTAGCCTACGGGCCAGACAACCCGCGAATTTTTCCCCTTCTCAACTTAGAACAGATTAAAACATCTAACCACAGGCCTTGAAGCAGCGCTGCAAATGTGCACACAATTACGCAAAAATCTTTACGTCGCAAACTCGTGACAATAGTAACCTTCCATAACAAATTTGAACTCTTTTAGAATACATTGGAATCATACCCGCAAGTTTTTTTATTGGCGCTCATGCATGTAAAATTACATGTCATTAAACCAGACAAATTATGAATCTAAAACTGAACACAAACTGACTGCTGCATCTAGAAAGGTGCAAAAGCATGTAGTAAATGTGATTGTCTCCAAGAAATAAATATCCATGTAGGTATTTTTCTCGATAAACCACGACATGTTAAATCACCAAAATAAAATCTTCCAGAAATATTTTATAAGCCATCATCGCGTGTAAAATCATCGTACACCGGCCTTATTCATCGTGTTTATATCTCTTGTCGCGTAATATGATTTCGTTAAATACGTTTTCCTTTATTCGTACACCTACGAATCAAATAAAGCTAATTTAATTCCAAAATGAAATGCCCTTCCAAGTGTGTGTAAACAATTCAGTGAGATCGCAACTGACTTCACGAGTCACTCACTATGCTCGCGTCTGATATTTTATGAGGAAGGTCTGACTTTGCAATAATCCACATCTCTCGTAGTTTCCCGACATCGCTAGTGAAGTCAAGTAGCCTACCAGCACTTGTCGCAGGGAATGTCTTGCACGCTGTCCCAAGATTCTCTTTAGATTTTTAACACAGACGTTAAGAGTCCGTTTCAAGCATCCCGCTGAGTTTTCCTGAATCTCTTTCTGTTTCAATATTTAAGCAAGATTAATTTGATAGTATGAGAAAAGAAGCATAACTAACGATCTAAACGCAATTTTTTTCGAATAAGTAAAGAATTCATAATGATACACAAATAATATTATAGAATTTAAGCTCCTTACTACCTGTTGTCATTAAGGTGTACGTATAGTGGTTGCCTGTGGAACATTGCACCTGACTGTACAACATGCAAAAATAGTTAATAATCGTTACCGAAACTATACAAAAACTATCGAAAAGTTGTCATTTAAACTGTAAATGAAACATGGATGTTTATAATCTGTAACACAACAAAACATTCATGAGTTAATATTTGCTAAAATAGATTAATTGAGTCTCATCTTTGGTAAAATTAAAATCGTATGCGAAAATTCATCAAGGTAGCAACAAGTGAACTCTGGATGCTCGAAAAGTACAGTTCTGGTCGAGTTCCGTATAACCGATGTAAACTATCCATCGGTTCAACCGACATGAAAATTCTGTATTTGGTGGGTGTGCACCAGAAAATCAATTGGTGATTTATTAAACACAGCCTCGCATATACATTTATAAAGGAACTTAGCACTTAGCACTTTTAAAAGATAAAGTCATAGAATGACAGATGTTCATTTCATTTTAATTTACTGATACATTTGTATTATTTGTAAGTCAAAATATTCACAAGCTGTAAAACAGCTATTTTCATTTAATTCGCATTTTTAAAATATGCATCTTAATTAACATATACGTTGGCACGGTACTCAGCCTTGGTTATTTGAGTATCAATACTTGAATACAAGTGAACTTTCATCCCATTTCATTCATAACATGAAATCATTCGAGGAAAAGTATGCTATACTGGTAGAGTATATATACATCTGTGTTTTAACCTCCGGCGAATCAAAGGATGAATTCACGAATATGCGGGAGAGTTTACGTAATTTATTTCGAAAAAAATTACACCGAGTAAAATACCCTGTACTTTTGTTTTTGTTTTAATTTCCATTTGTAATGACTGTATTAGTCAGACTACTCGCCTCCCACCAAGACGATCCTGGTTCGACCATTGTTGGGGTTGGTCCCCGGATTATCGCATATGGGAATCGTGCCGGACGATGTCACTGGTGGGACGGTTTTCTCGGGGATCTTCTGTTTCCCCTGCCCTTTGCATTCCGGCGCTTCACCATTATAGGGCCTCATCCAATGTCAGCCTTCATGGCAAGCAGATATCTACGGGCAGCCAGCAGTATAGGTCTGCATCTGGGGTTCTATAACATGTCCCTCGGGTAACCTTTATTCATGTATTTGTATTTAGAGGCTGGAAATTACTTTTTTTTAATGTTACTTCTTATCGCCGTTTTTTGTGACTAACGTAAACAAATAAGATTACCCCACTGAAATGTGAAAGTAAAACAAACTCACTAATTTTCAGTGAAAACCGGTCTTGAACATATAGAGGGTTGAAAAGTGTAAAAAGGATGACGGAGGGACGGAGGTGAGACGAGATTTATAGATCAGCGCTTAACATCGCAGTCTTGGTGAAAGGTAGGTGCAGATCTACGGAAGATTTTGATGAAACCCGAGCAGCAACATACGCCGCACTTCTCACGGGCCTGTATACAGGCGTGCCACCTTAGTTTGCGCGTAGCAGCTGACGAGAAGAGGGTGACAGGGTGACATCCCCGGAATTCGAACATCAGGCCACAGCACAAACACACCGTTCCTCGGAACTAGATCTCTGACATCAAGTACACTAAAGGCATTCGAATATGAAACAATATCGTATTATGTGCAAGAGATTCCCCGCTCGGTAGCCTCCAACTTTGGTGTTGGGCAGAATCGAACCCGGAAATATCAGGGCGGGAGGTAGGTTGTCCTAAGCTGTTCCCACACGTCCACAAATCATGGGAAAGTCCATAATTTTCAGAGTATCCATGATCCAGTGCATTTGTTTATGGTTTTATGTACGCCGATACGGAGATGTTAAGTTCAGCTCAACTCAATTTCCGTACGGCTCAACCTAAAAAATTGAACCTTGCCTTCTAACTGGTTGCAGGTTGTCTGAATTGGCCGAATCTGCATTGACTGTGGACGTGTGAACGAGACTTTCCTACTACACAACGTTGCATGGGAGTGGCGAGGGAGGGATGTGTGAATAACTACCATACGTCAGTGTTGGAACAGCACGTTTGTAGCTAGTAGAGACTCTAGGAAGGGGACAGCACCGCAGGCAAGGCAGGGCGGGGTGAAAACAGCAGGACGGTAGTTGCAACGAGCAGTCCTATATCTCCTGTGAGGGTTCCCCACGAGACCCCCGCAGACAATAATTGACGAGCCGTTTAGAAGGCGTGCTGCGGTCACGCCCGTCTGAAAAACACAGCACGTCCTCTGATCGCAAGGGAGGTTGTTATTCTGGGGAAGTAGTAGGGGTTCACTAACACCCCTCTGTCTCCGCCCTGAGGCACGTGGCGCGCCCCTTCGTGGTCACCCCCTGAGACTGCTAGCAGTGATATTTACTGTAGCTTACAGGAGCACGTATTAGAGTGAGTGAGAGATTTTTTGGTCAGCGCTTAATATCGCGGTCTTCAGCGCTGGTGAGTGGTGACATTAGGTGAGTATGAAGCGGGGCCGGAATAAAGGGGCGGGGGAAACGGGAGATCCTCGAGAAAACCCGCCGACCAACGGCATCGTCCGGCACGTTTCCCACGTGTGAAAATCCGGAGCACGTATTAGAGGAGAGCAGTAGTAGTCAAAAAGGGATCCAGGTACGGGGGGGAGGGCAGGGAATAGTTTATTTCAAAAATATTTTTAATTTTTTGGTTAGGAAATGCCTTAAATAGCACCATTTTGCGCCTTAAAATCCCATTTTTTCTGGGGGAGGAACCTCGGACCTTCATCTCCATTTTTCACTTGGGGTGTGGCTGTATCTACTTTTTAACGCATGTCCGTCCCTCTCAAATTCCAGAGCTATATTCGCCCGTGGTAGTGGCAGTAGAATAAGTTTTATAAGTAATAGAAATAGTAGTTGTAGAAGTTGTAGCAGAAGTAGTAAAAGTAGGAACTTGGATGTCACTGTATTATCTACTAGTTACTGTGTGTTCATTTGTCTTCTGCTGCTGATCTAAGTTTGTGTGGTACGCCTGAAGTACTTCAATCTATGATATAAGGTCAACTTATAAATACCTGATGTGCAATGTTCGTAGCCAATAACATAATTGTCTTACTAGTAAATACGTGCCAGTGAATTCTAGCCTGCTGCCAAATGATAAAGCGAAATTCAAAAGTCTCTGAGGTTAAGTAATTATATAATAACTGAAGTAGTAGTATAAGAAAACATTCAATTATTAGTATAGGAAAGAAATAATAATTGGAGCAATAGTTGAATGAATACATTTTGGTCTCCGATTAAAATAACTCCACTGGAAGCAGTAAGAAAGGTCAGCCATTTGGAGTAGAATGTTGCACAAGTCATACAAATATCGTTTTTATGCACAGAACACTAAATTTGTACGCACTGGTTTCGTTATTGGTATCCGTATAGTTGTATTGGTGTAAAGTGTGACGTAAAGTTCATCTCCGCCCCCGCGTGTAACAAATTGTGAGATTTGTGTCCCAAGTAGATTTGTTTTTCCTACTTAATGAACGCATAGGCACACTGCAGAGTCATGGTTGTAAAATGTAATATTTGGGATGTTAGAAACGTCACTTTTGCTGCTGTTGTTAATTAAAGTGTGCCATTACCGGGCACACGACACCACTACGAGCAAACAACGCAGAACACTAAAAGCACCGCCGTGCCTCAGATCAGAGAAATTAATGTCGTCTGCGAAGGATGTGCAAGGACCTATCGACGAGCAAAAATCTTATAACGCACCGTCCAAACCTACCACCAGTAGATTACTAGATGTTAGTATAAAACAAGAAAACTGTGAATTCGGCCAATAAGGACTCCGAAGCCAAAATATATCTATGAACGGAGATGATTGATCGGCAGAAACGTTTTGGGTTTGCATTACAGGAACATATCTGAACCGCTTCTAACTGATGCCATTGCAAGGATGGGATGTTGGTCATTCAGGCGAGAAAACTGGAAATATTGACACGTTGCAACCATTGTTGGAGGGACACCAACTCGAACTGGCAGACTTAGGGTTAGGGCACAGGCGCGCGCTGGTATCACCACCTGTAACGTAACAGTGTTAAAGAATCGCCGATGGCTACATGGAAGTGGCAATCTAGGAGTTAGTCCCTCTTCCCTGAACAGTTTCAACTTTAAGAGTTAGTATAACGACAGGTGAACGCGGTGGTCAACAAGTTATACCACCTGCCTCCCTCCTATGCGATACGGACTCGATTCCCAGGCGGGTCCGGACCTGAATGTTTTGTATATGGGAAATGTGGCGGACGTTGCCGTTGGTCGGCGGATTTAATTGGAGAACTCCCGTTTCTCCCGCCTTTCTCAATCCGTCGCTGCTCCACAGCCATCTCTCCTCATCTATTTCTCGGGCTGGATGTGTGACTGCATGTCTCGCTAGTCTAGCAACCGGCCAAACCTTCGCCCGGGCCATCTTACATACACCATGTGACCACTCTGCCCGAAGGCGAGAAACACTAAGTGGTTTTATTTTTTTATATAAGGACAAACGCTATAAAATGGCTAAAGTACTTATATTATTATAAGAATCCCACATTGCGCGTAATTTCCTTAAATATTTTAAATATAAATTTAAATGTTAATATTGGTCTCACCAACCATACCCCGCGCGCACGCCTATAAGCCAAGAAGATATTTTGGATTTTTTTCTGGCAATATGCTACACTCTTCGCACCTCTCAGGCCTATTTGTTTGCCTGAAAGAGACGCTGATATCTCGTGGTATAATTTATCTCCAGGCCAGACGTCATGGATCTGGAGAACATGTTACTTTATTGACTTCCGTTTCTTTAGGAAACAAGTCGTCACTGCTGAGCTCCGCTAGTCCAGCAATGGGTTTACCTTTGCCGCGCCGTCCTATTGAGCTGTCCGGGCACACAAGTGTACAGATTCGTACAGCTGTTTGACATAAAGTATGGTAATAAAATATTACCAGAAATTACCAAGTCTATAAGGTTATTCGCGTTTGAATATCACGTACACGCTAACATGTAGACTGTCATCTCTTGGAGTGCAGGGAATCCTACATCATGTCGCAAGGCCAAATTGTCGAAAGTGGTTGTAGCTGCACGACCAACACATCCAGGTAACTCCCCACTCCTGCCAATTACTTCACTAGACTTGAAGCCAGTCGAGCAACTTTGCGACCATCATGCTGAATGTATCCTCAACCACGCAAAAATTCAGCAGCTGCCTGGTGCTGTGATTCCTACCAGGCTGCAGATACCCTAGCAAAAATTCCAGTGTCTTATGCAGTTGCTGCTACGTTGTCTACCTGCTGTTAGTTCTGCTCAAACATATATTCAGGATATTAACTGGTGGTCACAGTTATGTGACTCTACTTAGTACAGTACGCAAGAGTGTGCCAAAGGTTTAATGTACCTGGTAAGACTCCTTCCATAGAAGAACTCTGATGAGAGCTTGTTGCAGGCACATAATGTGAGGTGCGGGCTAACCCGGCATTCGTCAACTGCTTTTTTACCTATACGTGTATACCAAATATTTTTTAATGATGAATAGAACAATATAACTTGAAACTGCGCTACCGTTTTGTAAAATATTAATAATATGTATAATAATATCCACATTGTAGGGCCTACACGTACCTGATGTTTTAAACCTCTCACGTAGACCTTCCGCACCTAAAAGAGCACCCAAAACACATTTATTAGAACATCCCATGCACTAGGCATACAAACGCATAACTATCTTTCGTTCCACGTCAGTTATGTAGTCAGTTACCGCATAGTCATATCTCCAGATGTTTCCTAACATGGGATCAAATTCTTGAATGTTTCTTCTCAATTTGCAACTAATATCGCTATTTACTACAAATGCTTAGTTTTTACTAATACTTACATTTCTGCTACATTCTAGGTTATACTTGTTAATTATATATTACGAAACTGGCATCATGCAAATTTTAATTAGGTCTACAAATATGTAAAAACTTTTCCGTCTCTTTCGTATCAGTGAACATCAATTTCCTATTTGATTGTTGCAGGTTTGTGAAAATATTATTGCGTTAACACAGCGGTACACAAGTTAGCATGTCTGGAACGATGTTTTATTCCAAGCTAACACTATCAATTTTCCGTACAGCAAATAATCACATAATTGGAGGCCACACTGTAACCATTTCATGACTTAATCAAAGTATTGTTACGAATCAAAGAATTTGTGCCAAAAACTGTGTGTTATTTTAGTACAATCTGTAAATAGGAAATGGGTAGAGGACTAGATAGAAACTTAGAAAAATGTTCGGAAATAATATTTATATGGGAAGAGAATATAATATACAGTAATCAGAGACAATAAGGAACGAACATTACAGGTCTGAAGGAACTGAACTATAGCTTATATGATGTAATGTTGATTCCATCCGTAGTCTGAAACATGCATCCTTTTCCTCCTCTCTCACCCTATAAGAAAATAAGAACTGTCTAAAATTAGTAAGAATAAACTTACAGAAGATATCATGTAGTGAAAGTTAATTACTCGCGTAAGATCAGTCTTAATGCCCGTATTTTTTAAATTCACTTTATGAAATGCCAGACAACTTTCATAATGTACGTAACTTCATCTTTTCAAACATAATTTTACTTTCGGTGAACTTATTTAGAGAATATACTACAGTCCTGACTACACGGATGAAATTATTTTTATTCTTGGTTCTTTATTCAGAAAACCATTCTTGTTGCTGTCATCTTATCTCGTGTAAAACGTCTGGAGTAGGGGGTTTTGCGAATTATTCCTGGCGACAGGAAATGAAAGCGGTACCAAGCTATACGCGGCTCTTGCTTGCATGCGTGCTTAGTGCGTAATCTCCGCCTGATTGTTTTCATTGTAATGTCTTGTCCCTTTATTACGAGGTTTAAAAAATATATCACTGCATGGCTGCTATAGAAACTCTGTGCAAAATTTCTGGTTTTGGGACTCAAGTAGTATATTTGCATATTCACAAGAAAGTAGCTGTGTACAGAATTTTATCACATAAATTAGTATTATTTTTTAAGCTGTATATATGTAAATATAACTTTTATTAGGAACGAACCAATTCGTTTACCGATTAACGATAATCGGTTTTAGGCAATAAATCGTTATCTGTAATTATTTAAAACACTTAAACGATTAAACATGAAAAAATAAACAAAAGTTAAATAAAACAGTAAATTTTTGGCTTGCGTGTCATTTATTACGGTTGTCGTTCAGGATAAAACATAACATGAATCATATTTTGAAACATGGAAAGAAGTAGGCCTACCTTTAACACGAAAATAATTCCACGTCGTTCTCATTAAATTACGTGTATGTTTCATACACTTTCATTAAATTCTTAAAGCCACACGTTTTCAGTAAATGCATTTATGGGTATAACTTTTGTTTTGCAAAATTATTCAACACATTCCTTCAGATTTTAACATTTGCATTTACGAACATTCAAGAACTGTGTTATGTGACTGTCCACGTTATCGTTTGATGTTCCGTCGTTATTTCAGAGCAAATATGGGCGGCGGATAAACAAGCTGCAAGCACTTGTTTAGTGCCGTGACGACACAATTCACAACCACACTTTTCTAGTGTCTGTTTGTGTTCTGAGTGCGAGTTCAGTCATTGGAAGACGTCATTATGGTTCCGTCAAGCCAAGGAGTCTTGGAAACTAATTCCTCATCCCTCGGGAATTCCCGGCCGCATGTTTTGTCTGCTGCCATGAATGTACGGTATAAATGTACATTTTTTGTGACAGAAGAAACAGCAAACAAAGCCAGAAAGGGATTGACGGAAGATCTTACACATGCTAATGCTGATACATCAGAAGAACCATCAAACACAGATTGCGAGAGTGTGTGTACTGAAGTTGTCTCTCCCAGCCCAACAGCAGAATGCTCATACAGGGACAGTTTCCAAGAGCTGGTAGACGAAATCATGGTAGTTCAATGGAAACTGAAGGTAATTTTTCTAGTAGAAATTTGTAATGTGCTCATTTTTGTGCAAGCGCCTGAACAAAATGTGAAATCTGTTCGATCGCAAATTTGATTTGTTTCAGAACAAACGGAAAATGAACTGGAGAGATATCTGAAGAAGAAGAAGAAGAAGAAGAAGAAGAAGAAGACGACGACGACGACGAAAGAGCCATTTTCATGAAATCCACAAGAGCATTGGAAGAATGAGAAATTTTTTCCTGCCATTAAACCTGCTGCATTATGTGTTGCTTGTGTGTTACGTCAAGCTCGGTTGCAGAGCAGTTATTTTCTACAGCTGGATTTGTCAGCGAACAGAAGCGGTGCAACTCGAAACCACGTAAAACTAATCAACTTATTTTTATTCATTAAAACTATATTGCTGTTGACTACACATTATTGTGATGAGTACTATGTTGCAACTTTGTAAGTAAGTTCATTTTACAGGATGTTTAAAAAATTCAAAAGGGTTTAAATCGTGTGAATTCGTTGTATTGTTTCCTTTTATAAGATAAATATGTTACAATAGTACAACACTATCTTTAACATCAAATTCAATATTGTTCCTTTTAAAATTTATTTCTTCATTTAATAGGTAATTGGCAATATACAACAATGTTATTAATCGATAATGGTTGTATTATAATTTTATGCAATCGGTGATCGTAACCGGCAATTGATCATATCCACTCATATATATATATATATATATATATATATATATATATATATATATATATATATATATATATATATATATATATATATACAGTATAATAAATAAATATACATAGAGAGATAGAGAGAGAGAGAGTGAGAGAGAGGTTGTATTTCTCTGTTTGTTAAATTAAGATGAGATGATATAGGATACAAGAAAGAGTAAAAACCAGGTGCCAATTCGTTTCTATTTACATTTTGGTTCATACCTGCAAGTACTGTCTACATATAAATGTAACTTTCGAGTTAAGAACATAAATACGCTTAAATTTTGAACACTAGTGAAGAAACAGCGGCTACTGATAGGACTATTCATTTCTACAATCAGTCACTGAAAATCTGACACAACCTGCATTTACATTTCTGGAATGGTCATTTCTGTAACTACAGAATTCTTGATAACGTTTGCATGTGTTTTACAGGAAAAATTACTTCTGAATAGTGGGCAGCAACTGTTGGTAGAACTAATAAATTCGTTGTGACTTGGCGCTGAAGATATTTTACTTTCATGTAAAATACTTGGGAAATAATTATTAATTTGCGTAAACAAACATTTTCCACTTTCAAAATTTTTCCTTTCGTGGTACTAAAAGTGTCTTGAGAGAAAAGTTCTCCTGCCTTTACATCTTCATGGTATAAATTTAACACGTATGTTTACCATATCATGAAATGCTTGAAATGCCTGTTTTATAAGACTGGCAAAAATGTGACAGACTAACACATAACATTATTTTCAGTCCAGTAACGTACGTTTTCATTGCAACAACAAAATTTAATAGAGAGAAAGGTGACATAAGGTAATTTTTAATTTCAAATATTTAATCATCACTTTGAATGTCAGTGAAAAATTACTGGGCGTGTCTACGTTATTGCATTCGGCGAGATGATGTCGACGTACCGTTTCACTGAAATGAATTATTATCACAATTGGTTTGAATATATTGAAATAAATATTTACTAGAGCTAAAAAAAATTATCTTGCAACCAGAACACATTACTTAAGGCAACACGCCTAATTTTGTCTACCCAGCAAAATATGTAGTTTATTTGGCAAAATAATTACGCCTGACAATAAAATTTTTGATTGACACAGACGTTATTATTTCTTATCAAGTGCACAAGTATAGACTACATTTAACTGCACCAACCAAATATTTGGGGTTGTGCAAGCCATAGTTTGTAATTACACTTCGAGAGTTATTTTGACATATCTGTGACAATTATCATAATAACTATATTTGTAGATGAGTGTATTTAATTATGTTTGAGACAGATACTAACAATTTCTACAGAAAATGAAAAATAAAGCGTTAAAACTTGTTAAAATACATCTGCGTAAATGTCATGCATTTTATAAGCCATCTACTGGGATTTGCTGATGAGCAGCATTCAGTTTTTTTTCTGTGGAAGTTACTGAGTTATCCTCAATACGAGATGTCTCGGGTTCGATTACCGGTTAAACCATGTACATTATATAATGGCTAAGCACAAAAATATACAGCTATGCACAGCAAAACAAATACTTACTGACCAAATATGACACCGGGGCAATAAAATAAGGACAACAAGGTAATTTAGTTTCAGTAACGAAAAATATTTATTTCACCATATAGAAACAAATTATTTGTTCGCGAAGAGCAAATTTAATTTAACCCGCCTAAATATTTATCTCAGTGTAGCTCGCACGGACGCGTAGCTTAATATGTTACACGTACAGCTGCTTGTGTGACCCAGACACCCCAAGGATAATCGATACGCTAACCAGCTGCTCAGAGACACAAGCTTTAGCTGGGCGATGTCACTATGACCTAAGGTATAACTGATTACAAACATAAAAATCCCCGACCAGCAATAGCAGAACTCTCACTAGAAAGCAAGCACAGCATTGAATTCGATAACTACAGTACCACTGTAAATATTCTTAACTACCGACAGTACCACTGTAAATATTCTTAACTACCGAAGAAGCCTATGACAAGCCATATAAATAACAAAACATCCTTACAACCTGAACAGGGAAGATGGCTTTAAACTTAATAACATTTGGACACCTATTCAAAAATTCTTCAAAAATAAATTAAACTCCTGGTAAAATATGGACAACCCATGATTGACCGAACAACAGAACCAATCAGTAAAAATAGGGTCCATGATTGGTCCACACCTCCAGCCAATTAGGACGCACCACCTCGCCTCAGAAGGTAACAGCTTCTTTCTGCTTCCCTGAAGATGGCAACTGCATTGCTTGCCAAAACGTCATAACCAACTTCGACCTCTACGCGGCTGACACCCAAAAGCCAAGTTCATTTATACGCCGTTCACGGTAAAGTGAGCACTACACTGTAAAAAAATTTTTGGTAAATTTACTCTACATGTAATGGAAGCTTATTACCTCTACAAGTGAGGGAAAATTACTCAACACGTGTCAAGGAAAGTTACTCAACTGGTAATGTAATTTTTCATTACGTATTTGCGCAAGATCTCTAGGACAATTTGACATAACGCGCGAGCGAAACTTCCGAGTGGTTTGTGTGGCGAATACACTACCTTGCGAAAATTTCCACACATGCTCGGAAATCAGACTTTCCTCTCAAGGTTGGGGAATATTACCATACATATGATGAGTAATATTACTAACTTTTTTACAGTGTGCACAAAGTTTTCATTCAGCCATTTTGCAGTTATCTTTACTATTTTTAATTTTAAAACTTCCATGTAACGATAAACCAGTGTTAACGTTTCAACACACTCAAAAGTTAACATATATTGGTCCTAATGAAATACATTTTTAATTAATTACACGTCCGGCTGAGTGCTCAGTGTATAGTGAACAACAGCCTTACACACTAGTATCGTGTTTATTTTACGTACGTCCAAGATACTCTCATTTCTTTCAATTAAATGTTACGAAACGTCAATATTATGTTCTGCAAGTGATTGTACCAAAATGTTGCTATGTTCTTGATCATCACCCGTGGGAAATATGGCGGGTTGCTGTTTGCCGGCTATTATCATCTACAAATTAAATCATCATAAATTCTGAGATAGTAATAATGTAGAATAATATTTGTGTCATCACACATCAGCTGATTGCTCTGTAGAATGCAGGTACAGAACACACAAGGTCTGAGGTATCAAGAAGAAATGTTAACCGACTGTTCTTATGTATATAAGAAGGAGCAATGGACGCTACGTAATATGGGTGCACTGTAATTAATTCAAAGCGGCTAATGGGCGTATGTGTCTTTCGAGTTGAGGAGTTACCTAGCAAGAGAAGTTCGACATCAAAGCGTAGTTAAATATTCAAGGTGGTAACAATGTCTTGTCTTTAATACACAACCGCACTCAGGAAATCGTCAGAGGATCCCTCTGAAATGCACAGCAAAAACATCATTTACATTGCCGATTCGAGATGCCTCATCGTTTTTTGTGTGTCTCATACTCTGTGGACAAATAAGTTCGAATAGAAAAAGTAGTGAATTATCTAGCTGTTTTCCTATATCAATTAAAGTATTTGCTTTATTTCTGCCGACAGTCCCTACACACACTGTCAATAACAGATCATGTTTAATATTCAGTGCCAAGCATTCAAATAGTAACACTTTTCCGAATATTTAACCAAGCAATTAAAAAAATCTTCTGGAAATATTTCACTATACATATTCTGGTATTTGATGTTATTAGTTCTACATTCATTGTTTCACTTATTCGCCATACACGTCCTTATTGCACTGAATGTACAACCATGTAGTGATACAATAGATTATAAAAAAGCTCGAGCCATGTAATTAAAAATCTAAACTATACACAGCCGTATCCAAATAAGTGTGAAAAGATTAATTTTGTACGTTATTAAAGAGCTATGGTACCATTTCTTTACAACGTCCCAATTCTAAATGTATGAAATGTCATGTTAGCTGAAATTATCAAATACTTTGGGACTATGTGCATATAGCGTTGCTGATTGGCTAGTTAGATTCATCCCAACAGATATCCCAGTACGTCAACTTCTCATACCGAAATCAGTCAGAAATCTTAACAAAATGTATCTCTTTAGGCGTGACAAACCTGTAACAAGACGAGTTTTATTTCTGTCAATTAATGTTTCTCTTCTTCTCCTGTTTTCCATATGAATATATTTCGTCGTAAGTTAACTGATAAACTAAGGAATCTAACCTTTATTTAAAATGACTCTAATATTTCTGAAATAGTACTTATACACTTTTTTTCTAAAACAAACTGTTATTCACGTGAGTGACCTAATATTTCTTACTTTGCAGTACTGCAATGGGCATTATTACAAATTATATTTCTATATTGACGGAGTAGCTTGTTACAGCACTGTAATAATGATAAATGGCAAATGTACCACCAATTCCCAACTATATTGCGTGTAGTTAAATTATTTCAAAGAAGAGGCTTTTTTTATGTACGAACATTTTTTCCATAGAAAATAAGTATTTTTAATTGGAATTACTTTCGTAATTACTAATATATTATTTTTAATTACACGGTAATTTTTTTTTTCTTTTTGGCCGCCAGTGTTCCAAAAATAAGAAAGTCTGTGACTTTGTAATAATGTAAGAACGTGTACAAATGTATAATCTGCGGATTATCGAGCCTTGATTTTCGATAATACTGTAAGTATAAGTAGATAAAAGTTTTGTTTTAAACATAAATTGTTAAAATTCACTACTTTGCGCGCTCCCGATTCACCTCAGTTTTCAACGTCATTTTTAATTTTTATAATTGTACCAGATATTTTTTTTTCTTATTTTAGAAATTAATTGTGATTAAATCTTCTACTTAGGAAATTGTGGTATCTATCATAGTTTTTGCGTAATGAGTCGTAAACATAAAAATTTGCACTTTACGGTTTTATGTACGCCACTAAATCAAACAAACATACTAAACCGAAAAAATTCACAGTGTATAACAATGTTGTAGGCTGTGATTTGACACATATATATATTATATATATATATATATATATATATATATATATATATATATATATATATATATATATATATATAAATTTTGAAATTTTTATTTCAAAACTCTGCATCTTTTATTAAATACAAAATATTTTATTTTTTTTTATATATGTCAAATCATAGCTTATAACATCGTTATACACTGTGATTTTTTTCGGTTTGGAATGTCAGCTGGTTTTAGTGGCGTACATATGTAGGCTAACGTAAAGTGCAGATTTTGACGTTTACGACTCACTACGCAAAAACTATGACATATACAAAAAGTTCCCAAGAGGTAAATTTAATCGCAATTAATATCTAAAATAAGGAAAAAATATCTGTTACAAGTATAAAAATATAAAAAGACGTTGAAAACTTAGGAGAATCGTGCCCTTAAGGGCTTGGGCCCGAGTTTCTCGACTTTCGAGAGAATTATTTTTTTAAAATCCATACGAGAGTCAATATCGTAAAATTGCTTCGTAACTTTTTTTGCAAATTGGTTTTACTATGCACTGTAATTTTTCGAGACAAACTGTATGTTGAGTATAGCTAATTTATCAATTAAAAGGAAATTTCGTTAGTTAACTAATAAGCAACTATTTTGCAGTTTTCTGACTCGACAAAATTAGAGTATGCAGTTTAAATCAGTCAGAACAAAGTAACGAAGCTATTTTACGATATCGGCTCCCATTTATGTTTTAAAAAATAACTGTCGTTAAATGCGAAGAAACTTGGGCCAATGCCCTTAAGTGTCACTGTCATCTTCTGACTGCTTTCTTGACAGAGAGTTTCTTACAAAAGCCAAGCTTGTCACGTGTCTACAGAGACGTCACCACGAGTCGCCGCAAGGCGTAACCTCGCAGTTTGGCGGGCTGCAGCGAGCTGCTGGCTGACATTAATTAAATAAATTATTCGCCCGTGGCTTAATGAGTTTCCAGGGCCGGCACGTTGTTGTGTTTCAGGTTAATTAAGCTGCCGAAAGCTTTCGCGTTCGATCAGCGGGAAACACGAGTGGAATGAATGGCGGGCGCGGGAGTAGTTCAAAAACCGATTCGTTATTCATGAAAATTACATTCGATATGATAACATTTAATTACTAAATTAGGGCACGGTGTTTACACTGGCGCTGCACCGCGTGCACCGGCCACATAAATTTTCCATGTGGGATGACTGCACAGTTTTTGCTGCAGTAATAAACTGTGCGTAATCTGAGATAATATCATAAGCCTGGCTCCCGCGAAATGATTTCGCATAATTTAGTGTAGAAATCGCGGTTCCTCTCGCAGGGTTTTATATAGCGACGCTTTAATTTACTGGCAAGCTGGCGACCATTGTTACCTGCTAAATGATTTGTTCCAAACAGCAACACGCATAACCGGCTATATATGTTTTATTCTACGCCTTGCCTACAAATATTGAAGACGAAATTGGTCTATTCTGTAAAGTGAAAAAAGATTTTGTAATGTTTATGTGTAATTTCTTTTTAATTTTAAACGCATTTGTGAGAGTACTATAAGCATTGTGATTGTAAATTTTGTACTAATAAAGTTACAAGAATTTAGCTTGTAAAATACTTGGGAAACCTTTGCAGTCAACCAAAATCACGTTTTTTTTTTTAAATTAAATACAGTAGTTATATATACAATTTATTGGCTCCGTTATACATTTTGCTGGAATATAATTAATATTGATATCATGACGTTCTGCAAAAAAAACGAAAGTTTAATAACATAATGTATAAAAACATAAAATACAGTAGAGTTGGTCTACCAGTAAAATGAGTAGATAAAGATTTGAAGGATGTAGGTTCAATTACCTGTACATTCCGTAATTTATTGAACTCATTATAGTTATACGTTAAAATATTTTTTCTTAAACTTTCATTTTACGAATAAGTTTGATTACACTATCAGAACATAATCAATAATTCTAGTTTAATTTTTTACTGTTGCATGTACAAATACAAGGTTTATAACTTTTAATCTTACAATAATATGATTTGTATTTTTTACAAGAAAATCCTTAGCAATTTTTACAAATACTATCTTTAACTGGGAGGTTACCAAAAAATGTTCTTGTAAGAGTAACAATTTTACTATTGTGTACAAATAAGTTGCTTTACGTGAAGTACAAGCAGACGTAGAAGGTTTTCGATCGCATAGTGAAACAAGGCTATCAGTGTCATGCCAATGCGTATGGTAATATGCGCACTACCTAAACATTCACATACATGCGAAACGCATTTGTTACAACCTCCACACAAACACACATACACCGAGCAAGGTTACTCAACGCTAACACGTTGGAATCACATTCTAGAGGACCCGAGCTCCAGCCATCTTGAATTCGGTTTGCCACTATTTCCTGAAACCGCTCAATCGAATGTTGGGATAGTTTCTTAATACTCGCCATGTCTAATACATCTCCCAGTTCCTTTCGCTGTGATAAATTGTGTAAATATATCTAATGACCTCGAACGTCAACGCGAAGTAAAGTCCAATATAAATAAAATGCATCTTCCACAGGTAAACGTGAGCTAAGTTTAACAATTAGTCCAAGTTTTTACTACTATAGGCGAACCATACGTGGTATGACTACAGGTTCGAAAATTTATTTTACCGAATGTCTTTAAAAATTATTATTCTCTTTCTGTTAACTCCCTATCATTACAATATTATTTTACCCAATATTTAATCAGCAGTTGCATAATTAAATGGTTTATGATGTTAAATTTAAGAGCAATGAAAGATGTTTAAAATAGTTTGCTTATATGTGCAATTGTGATTAATACTTTGAAAATTGCCGTGTTTATTAATTCGCAGGGAAACTTACCGTATGATCGCGTTTACACAAGTTCAGTCCGACTCAATGATTGATGTAAGCCATGTAGAACTGTACAGAGAAGAAAGCTTAGCCAGAGCAATGCACGCTGATTATGTTCAGCTTATTCTAATCCACTCATTAGTCACTGAACATGTGGTGATTCTGATAGCTGTGTTGTAGGATGTTATAATGAGTCACGGGTTGAGGCTGGGACATGATATTATTTGACGTAATAACGTAGCAAGATCTATTTATTCCCCAGAAATTAAACATATTGTAACGACAGCACTAAGAACTTAACAACTTAAAAAATATACTTAAAGATACGTGAGAACCACATTCGTTAGCTTGTGTAGTTTTAAAGGACGATTCTTTACTGTGATTCTTCATACAGTTGCAAAATTTTTTGTCAGTGCAGGTTTAAGACATTTGGTATGATTAGAGTAGCATGCGTGTTTAAAATGCCTGAGGAATATTTTGTAAGCCAGGGTACGCCTACGTAATTCAGTGCCCTTACACGGAAAGAGGCTTAAACTTACAGAATAACATTATAACTTTCACTTACAAACTTCCCCCGTAAATACTACGATTTCAACTAATTACCCACGAATTACAACCGGTTAGACATTTCCCCTAGCCCGGCCTATGATTACAGTTTTCCCTTACATACTTCTAGACTCGTAGATGAAGGCGTAATCAGAGGCATGAAAAACTTTTGGTAACGTTTATTTATTTCCCTAGCCCTAAAGTCTGATAGGCCTAAGGGCGTCAAGAACCTTTGAATTCGTTATTTTATATTTGTGTGGAATTATGGTCGGTTACTTAAAGCTAAATGGTGTAAAAATTTTTCACATAGTGAAACCTTTTTTCGATTGTATAGTTTTGTGTAATTTGCTGCCAAACTCATAATGCTGAGGTTTCTGTGCAGTCACGATAAGAAAAACTAAAACGTTTTACTTACAAAGGTGAAACTCTGTAGGTTAAATTTCTGCGCTGTTTGCTATTCAAATACATACCTAGTGTATCTTCACGAATAGGATTTTTGCATTTCTATAAATATCAAAATTTACTGAAAATGTGGCAAAAATCCGCGTAGTTAATTGCGTTGAATTTTAATTTACTGCATTTTCAGTACAACTAACTAACAATAAAGTTCTTAAGGATCTACAACTGCCTTCATAACTTAAACTTATATGTGTGGATTATAAAGTTACATTAACTGCATAATTTAAATTTTATAAAGTACTGAACGACACTTTAAGTTATAAACCGCCCAATTGTTGAATTTTAGGTGCTATGAAAACGTTTTTCACGTATTAAATAATTTAACGTTCCAAGTTCCGACAAACCCGTTTAAGGGAAGAGAGAAAAATTATGAACGTTAAATCTATGATAAACTTGTTTACGGTCTATGTGATGGCAACATGACGTGACATTATATACTCCTATACTTTGTAGTCATAAAGCCGCTCGCTTACATTCTATACCTTCGTACACCCAATTCGTATCAAAATCTTGTAATTTATTATTTAATGTTGTTCTATCAAGCACATACACCATATTTTTTACCAAGGGCCAAAGAAAACATTATAGGATCAATCTACTTAAATAAGTAATCAACTCAATATTTAATTAATCAAATGTTTACACACTAAAATTAATCTTCTAAACTCACTTAGGTCTATAGCGTAGATTTATTGAAGACAGTTCTTATGAACTTCAATGAGTAATTATTTTAAGAATTTCAGTACGAATCCAAAATAGAATTTGAATTAAATGGCATAGTTCGAGCGCATGTCAGTATTATAATAATACTGTAACCTATAAGTGGTTCGGGATAGTGTGAGTACTTTTAAAAACCATAGTTACTTTATTCCTGTAAGATAATTAATAGTTTCCTATAGGCCGTTCACGATAAAGTGAGCACTGCATAAAGTATTCTTTCGGCCGTTTTGCAGTTATATTTACTATTTTTAATATGAAAACTTCCATGTAACTAAAAACCAGTGTGAACGTATCAACACTCTCAAAAGTTAACATATATTAACCCAATAAAACATATTTTTAATTAATTGCAAGTTGTACTGAGTGCACAGTTTATAGTGAACAGACTATACCACTTTTTAATACAAACAAAGCTACCTAAGTTATAACCAAAGTGCATAGATTGTACCGTACTGAAATGTTAACATCTTAGTTCACAATAAACAGCATTATTTAATAATTCTAGACAAGATAGGCATCAAGTTTGCCCTCATTATCGCTAACCACCTGTAGTAATAAAACCTACTTGAAACATGTGGGTACATATTCTATGACATATTTTTTTTTGTGGAAGTTACAGGCCTATTAAAAATTTTTAAGAACGAAAAATTAAACGAAGTGTTTACTGGATAGAGAGATTGATGCTAAATCTTTTTTTTAAGATCTAGTGCTTGTAGGAAAAAAGTAAAAAAAAATTAAATAATAATGACCACAACTTTGTGTAGTCATACCTACTGTTTGTAACAGTGCTTATAGATATATCTGTACCTTCGATAACTTATTTTATATCTCCTCTCTATTTCATACAAATCCTCGGCCCACATACCGAATAATTTCGTTTAAGGGTGTTGAAGTCGATGACCTAACTGACTTTCTTTGCTAGCGTGCATGATGACGTAACTTAAGGACTTGAACCCGAGTTTCTCGGCTTTCAAGAGAATTAATTTTTTTAAATCCATACGAGAGTCAATATCGTAAAATTGCTTCGTAACTTTTTTGCAAATTGGATTTACTATGCAATGTAATTTTTCGAGACAAACTGTATGATGAGTATAGCTAATCTATCAATTAAAAGGAAATTTTGATAATTGACTAATTAGCAACTATTTTGCAGTCTTCTGACTCGACAAAATTAGAGTATGCAGTTTAAATCAGTCATAACAAAGTTACGAAGCGATTTTACAATATCGGCTCCCATTTATGTTTTAAAAAATAATTGTCGTTAAATGCGAAGAAACTCGGGCCCATGCCCTTAATGTATACTACTGTAATCATTTTAACAGAACATAGAATTACGTGTGACGAAATAAAGCTATTTTAAGCAAAATCTCATAATTCTTTGACAAATTATAACCAATTATAATATTTGTTGCCCTCAAGAAAAACACAAATAAGTTATTTGTTTCAGCTCTATTACACTGTAATTAATAGTAAGCTTTGAAAATTATATTCAGTTACATATTTCCCAAAAAAAAGTTATATTACTAAAATTGCTGTAAAACTCACAAGGATGTGCAAAATATACACGCATTTGCATACGATTTCGGTACATTTACAACCATGTTTTTGGAAATTAAAAACATTTTGTAGCATCACCGAACATATTTTTAATATATATGTTTCCAAATTTTTTACTACAATATTTTGTCAAAGTAGCCTACAATAAATTTTCTAAAACTGTGAAAGGACACAAAGATGATCATGTTTTAGATCAAATATGTAGTATGCTAATAAATTAATTAATTACTGTTAACTTAGTTTATTCTTACATGGGTTTAAAATATTTTAAGACCTGTACATATTTTTAACATTCTCCTAGCAGAACCCGACTCAAAGACATTTTTAAAATTAGTTTGTCAGCTTTCGTTTTTTTTTAAATACATTTTTGGAAGTGGAATACTTAAAATGCGACGAATGGGAAAAATAGTATTAATGGTATACATATTCAGAATATAAGTTTAAAATATATTACATTTATGACGATAGCTCGGAGGCCAACGCACTACTCCCATGCAGCGGAAGAACACAGAATTGTCGGAAATAATAAACAACATGATTTTCAGGAAACTGCAAAGTTAAATTCAAAAGGAAAGAATTAAATTCTGAATAATTTCAAAACACAGATGTGCTACAGATTTGACTAAATAACGTAGGTTCGTGTAAAATCAAACATTTATGTAGCAATACGTCTAAATCTGTTTCGTTGTTCAAACTCAATGTAAATGCTTGTAAAAAATCATTCGGATGAATTTTGTCCAATGATAGAATTATGTTAAAGGCCTCGCTCTTTAGTTTTTGCAGTGGTTTCGGAAATATTTTAAAACGCAAATTAATACATATATCAATTACCGTTTTAACACTTATATATCATTGTTTGTATCTGAATTTTTCTGTTGCAATACACCAAATTTATTTTTAGATTTTTTCCCCTGATAAGTCAAAATGAAGCAAAATAATTTTTCGCTAATAAACTGTACATTATTTTAAAAAACGCTCTGGAAAACTTGTGTATTGTATGACTGTACACAGTCTCAAATGTTTAGCAAGAATTTGGTTTCAAAAAATACTAGTTATTTGCAACTGTTTGAAATAAATGAAAGATCATGGCCCTATAGTCGTAGCGCAGATGTAAAAAGTAAGAAAATATCATCTCAATTAAAATTTTTAATTATTAATCTTACACATATACCCCTGCGACCTGTGTAACAAAATCCATACGACGACATAAATATTACACTTAAAAAAGCAAATACATTTTTTTTTGTTAAAAGCATAATAACCGCAGAAGAAGTTAAATGAACATTGGCGTTAGTTATTTACGTGAGCGCTTTCCGTAAGTTTTACGCAGAAAAAACATGGCCACGAAATGCTTTTTCAATGTGGACATAGCAAAAATGTTTGTAGCAGCTACGAAATTGTTTTGTGGTCACTGCAAAACCTTATTGGGGGCAGCAAAAACCTTCTGTAGTAGCCAGAAAAAAAATTGGTACAGTCCACATTGACAAATTGTTGTGTGGAGACCAATAAGTTTTATTTTCAGTGTAAACATTGTTAATATTTTTTTTAGGTATCAACGAAGTGTATAGCTAATGAATTTATCAAATTAAAATTTTTGTATAGTAACCACTGTGAATTTTTTTTATATTTACATTCTCCACGCAGTGTACCGTTCAGAAAAGGTTTTTTGTTTACAGAGAAGAGGGGAACATAACAACGCCTAATACCTTACACGTATGCACACATAGGCCCTATTTATAAGCAAAAACATAGTTCACAGATGGAATGAAGTTAGTGCACAAATGACCAGTCTTTCTTAGGGATATTCTATAATGTATTTAGGTATCAAATGGCTGTTCATTAGACCATAGGTATTCTATGCTCGTTTCTATGGTTTATTCGTAGGCCTTTACTCTTCTTACGGCCAGAATAATTTCATTCTAGATTTCACCCTATTGTAGGAATTAAATAGAACTACCATTGCTCATGTTAAGCACACCAAAAATAAGTAATAGAAATCGGTGTGATTGGAATTTAATCTAAGCTAATTGAGCTGACGATAAGTAACCTACATTATTTTGGGGAATGGAATATTTAAACTACTCTTATTGAAAATTAATCTCGTGAAATCATGTTGGCAGTTACCTGGTTTTCTGTTTGCTCAGGTTTGTAAACTATTGTTTTGCGACCTAACTCTATGAGGTACATTTTTTATTGAACGGAACTCTAATGAACTTGGTGAAGAACAATAACGGATAAGTTAGTTTTTATAATGGAAATTAAAACTTTGTTAAGGATAAATCATAAGCTCGAATGTCTTATTCCATTAAAGAAGACAGAGACGAGCGTATATTGAACGAGTGTTAGTTTAAAATATCTTATGCTGGTAGACATAAAGACGTGATGGTATATTTAGTAGAAGTTGTGGCATGGAAGAGATTTTATTTTCAATTTTAGATAATATTAACTATTGGTATTTTACTCGTATGGTGATTGTCAAATATCCAGATCATTACTTTGCTCATTTATTAAAACCTGAGAATTTTTTAATGCGCTATAATTGATGAGCGAAGCAAAAGTTAAAATATTAATTTCAAAGTTCAGAGTTTCAGAAATGCGTAAATTATTTGTCTTGTGCCCGAACAACAGGCTATGTTATAAAATAATGCGATACTCAGTTGACTGAACTGCTGCTAATCTGTCACATCGTAGAATATATTAAAATAACGTGGCCGTAGGTTCGGGCAACAATATGAGATAGGAGTGAAACATGCATGGGTAATAGGCTGGAATTCTAAGAAATTAAATAATTTATACTTTTATTTGTACATTGTATTTTACTGTAATGTACTAACAAAATTTTACTGTAATTTGCTTGTTTACCTACGTTATTATTAAGGAGGTAGCTTCCCAGATTTAAAGATATTATGTTTTGTAACAAAACTAATAGTATTGTGGGATTAATTAAGGTGGTTACTGTTAGTCTACAAGTTATTATTATTTGGGGGATTTCACTCAGATGGTAGCTACACTGTGGGTTTATTTAGATATTATGTAGGGTTAAATGACTTTAAAACAGTTATGGTTAAGCGGGCATTTACTCTACTACAACGACAGGTCCTCTGCATACAGAGACGGTTACAAAGTATTATATTTATTTAGGAGGGGAGCGCAATATTACTGTATTACTTTATACTTGTAACTAATTTCTGTGATTTAATTATGAAAGTCAGATCCAGAAGTGACGTAAAGCATTACTTAACAGAATTTTTTAAGCGTTAGTAATTTTAATGTTACATATCCTTACTGATGTTATGCAAAAATCAGTAAATAATTCGTTTATGTCCATTTATGATTACACAGATCAAAATAGTAAATATGTCCGAACAAAGAGGAGCTTAAAAGTACTGTTAACGTATTATCTATTTAGTTTCAATTTCAAATAAATAGCATTGCGTTTATTTTATGGAGAAATTTAAATAAAAATATGATTTTAAGGCAACTTCTCCTTTAAGAAACGTATTGTCATTTTGAACCATTTTATTCCGGTGTAGAAAGTGAGATATTGTAATAATTTAAATTTCATTACAATGTTATTAGTTGAAATTTCGTTTGCAATATTGTATTTGGCGTTAGTATAATACTGCGACCAAAATGTTAACAATCTTGACAAGTCTTATATTATAGGCAGGCCGTATAACACTCTTGTACTGTATATACTATCGTATATTCTTATTAGAAATAAATAAAAACAAATAATATTGAACTTAGCTTCTCACGTGGATTGTTTCGGGCAAACCACTGACGTAACAAGCTAAAACTAAGTTAGAAAACAGTAGAAAATCGGTGGCGGATTTCCATTGATACGAGTCATCAAAATGTCCGCATGTTGATCTGGAAATAGACACGTGCATGGATGGCTAATCCATGTTGGTTAAAGAGTTTTTCTCTTGCTACAGCTGGCGTATAACAGTCGTCTGCCGTCACTGATTGAACAGTGACGTCACCAGTGCTAAGCCGTAAAACTGTTAGGTGTCTGGCTGGGAAATAAGTTTAGGTTTCTATGCAACTGCTGTAGGCCTAACTCATTACTGCACAGTGAATTTTTTTACTACAAAGAAAAACCAACTTTGAAGCTGTTAAGTTTGCGCTTTTCAGCAAAGAATAACATTAAAATTATTTGAATACATATAATTTAAATATACCACCTTTTTAAAACGGACTTAAATGTATAAAATAACTTATGCTATGAAAATGCTTATAATATTTAAAACGAAAAACACAGGGCTCATGCAATAGATAATACTAAGAGAGTGAAGAGAGCAGCTGTTGTTGAGAATTCTCACAGAGCATTTCGCATCATTTGCAGTGCAAAAAAATTTGTTAGTGACTTCAAGAGAATTATTCATGCATCAATAATTATATATTGCGTGCGACCTACGTTTTTCGTTTTAAATCTTAGAAGTACTTTCATAGGTTAAATTATTTTATAGGCCTACTTATTAGTCTGTTTCAAAATAGTTTATATTTTAAAGGAATTACTTAAATATACTTTCTGCACTTTAGTCTTGTGTGTGAGAAATGTTACATTATATTTTAAACCAACAAAATTTGTACCGAACAGACAAACATATTAATAAAAAGTTAGTAAAGCATACATGTGTTCTTTTTTTTTTATTTTATTTTTTTTTTTTAAGTTTCCTCTGTTAACTTTGTTATTTCCTTTGCATCTAACTAATTTTTTTCCGTAATAAGTTTGCCTTACGAAAATTACAACAGCAAATTTTACAATAAATATTTCCTACGAAATAATTTAACAAAAACGCCATTAATTCTTGCTACTTACAGGCTATGTTTAAAAATGAAAATGTGTTATCTGTTGCATAGTTACTTTTCAATGATTGAGATTTAAAAAAACTATATATATATATATATATTTGCCGCAAAAAATGGCTGTAAAATAAAAAGTATGTTTAGAATGAAAAGGACGGAAAATTTTCATGAAATTATTTTAGAATAAGCTAGAAATAAATAAGCATTTTTACTAGCCTATATTTCGAATGGATTAAAGTTTCTTAGACACGCCATCAATTTATGCCAAAATTTGTATGAAAACAAGGTCGGAATCCCGCGTTACCGGATTTGTAATGAAACTATGTATTCCCGGAAGCAACAATCAATGAACGGACGATGTATTTTATTTTGTAGGTCTTTAAACCAACGAGATTTTACTCGCTCCACTAATTACTAGTTCCGAACGATAATAACATGAAATACAATAATTTAAGGGTTACCAACCTATGAATAAATGTTGGTTTTCTGCATTTTGAATTAGCCTAACGCAAAAAAAATACACTGGTAAATTATTGGCACAGTTAATTGTATTAATAAGTAATTTTAATTATGTTGTGAAGTAGTTGCAATCCATTTGCAGTCAAATTTGAATCATATGTAATCGTCCAATCCTTTGGTTTCGTCTTAAATGTCACTGGATGATTTTAATAATAGTTATTTTTGCGCACACGTTGTAATGAACGGCAGTTGGATGTTTCAAATAGGTCTATAGCTTAAATTTTTTATTTTGCTAACGTAAGCGGGAGTAGGTCTTCTACGACATTAAACTAATGATTTGTAAAAAAAATAGTTGTTTACTAGGTTGAATACATATTGCAAAATGTACACGAAATTTCTTAGAAATATATAACACACAGCTATATTTTGCAGTTTCAGAAAATTTTATATATTTACAGCCAATTAGCTTGTAGGCCCCTATGTCAATGTAAAATGTTACAACTGGTTACGTCAAACTAAAACATGAGCCACAAAGTTTCAAAATTTCTATTCAAGACATAGAATTAGAGTTTGTTTTACGTTGAACACTTCGCTAACAAGCATTTAGTCAGTACGTTGTAACAGATATATTTAAATATGTTTAACTAATTTAAATAATTTAAAAAAATTTTCTTGTAGTTCCTAGCTGAAAAATACTTTGTCGTACCATTACCGCGTTTTTTCTTCCGGAGTATATTTGTTTTCTTGCTGTGTTGCGCAGAATTATTTGACAAGATCGTTCATTTACCTGTAACAAGCAACGTTATAAGAGCAAAGATCTCTTAAGGGTATTTATTAGAGATCCTATATAGGCCTACAGCCTAGTTTCTGCGACAAATTTACATCGCCTTTGCCTATTTTTTTTTTTCACCCCGCAGTTTTACAGGCCTAATGTTTGTTCAGATTAAATAGATACTGTACGCACAAACACTAAAATAAATGTTTAACAAATAACTATTTGATTGTGGTGAGGTTATTATTTACGAGATATAAGTAAGTGTATTGTTAACGGAACAAAATACCAAAAGCAACAGACCTTATTTTGTTGGCCCAACAAAATATGTAGATTAGTCTATTTTTTAAAGTGCTAAAGCCGGATCAAACGTTTGACTTACGCAGATGTAATAAATTGTTTGGAAATAGACAAATCTACATTTTGTTGGCTGGATTCAGTTTCTTGGACGTACTCCATTGCAAATTGAACGACTGTCAAAGAAAACTAAACAAATAAAAGACAACCATAATATAAGCAGAGTATGCTTTAGTCAGCAAGATACATACACAACATGAAATTCCAAAATGGAATCGGGTCAAATAAAACAAGGAACAAACAGATAATAAATGAAATAATAACAAATAAAATAAAAAAAAAAACCAAGTAACATGCGACACAACGATGAGACGAAAAAAAAAAAAAAAACAGTAGATATCAGACACAAACAGAGAATATAACAAAAGGACACAACAAGTAGACGAGACAAAACGCAACAGATATCAGACATATACTGACAAGACAAACGACACAATGAAGAGAAGAAACAAAACACAGTAGTTTTCCAGACAGACAGTGTTACGACGTTTCGGGAACTGGAATCTGTTCCCGTCATCAGGTAGACACACGGGGTTCAGGAACACGAGTGCGCCTACTCTGCTTATTTTATGGTTTTCTTTTATTTGTTTAGTTTTCTTTGACAGTCATTCAATTTGCAATGGAGTATGTCCTACATGTTGTTGTTCCAATAAAATGTTATTTACTTTCTATAAATGCTTTCGGATCTATAATTACTTCATAAGTGCATCCACTCGAAGATCGTGACAATAATTTCCTTTCAGTTATCTCAACAAACAGCTTGTTAATGTGAACTTAAGTAGAGTCTAAAATCTTACGGAAACTAAGTTACATCTTTAAAGGGACGGTACATAACCTGAGAAGGTTCTCATAAAACACTCTTTCGCGTGTTATGTGTAGAGGCCGGAAAAATTCGCAGATTCACTGACCTGCCGGCTAGCCTCCAAGAATATTTGTGAAATCGTGCAGACAGCAGCCGTTTATTAGCTGCTCGCTGACACTGTGATATGGACCTGTATTATATTACTGTTTTGTTATTAGCTCAGCTACTTCCAGGAAGTGTCGAGTAAGTCAACTGCCAATTGTTAACATCATACAGACATATAGTTGCTGGAATTATAGCTTACGCCGAAAAAAAAACGCGAATTTTTCAGGTCTCTAGTTATGTGTTACGTGGGTATATGTATGTATGTGTATATATATGTGAGAGAGAGTACGTATGACGGAGAGAAAGAAAAGAGAGATTATGAAATTGTTGATAGTTAACATTATGTAGACTACATAAAGCTATATATATAAGTAGGCCTACTATCGCCTATAATTACATAAGCGAATTTTTGTGACAAAAATTAAAGGGTTCTGCTAGAATATATTTGTAATATGAATAAAAGTGATTACTTTAAAAGCTTACATAAAAACAAGTCTGAATTTACGTTATGATTCTTAACATTTTCGTAACACGTACACTATGGTTTTTAGATGCATGTAAGGCTTTACAAGTAATGAATGTTGCTGTAACATACTGCCGTGATAAATTTTCTACGAAAATATTATTTGTGAAAGTTACGAGCTAGAAAATAAGACTAAGTAAAGTCAGCTATGTGAACCATCTCCGTTATGTTTCAATTTTTGATAAGTTAAGCGATGTTATTTATAGAATATGTTTATGCACATTGCACGTTAAAATAGCAAAATTTCAAGAGTGTAACTTAATAATTCTGTCATCAACATGGATATTATAATTCTTGTTAATATATTTTCATGAATTAAATTTCAATAGAACGACCGAGCTCATGTCAAAATATATTATAAGCGTATGTTATACATTCGAAAACATGCGCTTCATTTTTACCTCTATGATGTTCTTTGATGTAACTTTTAGGCATATTGTTCTTTAATATTTGTGGATCATATTGCTTTCCGTAAAACTCTTTGGTGAAAATGTTGGGTGCTAATTTTTAAAAATGCAAATCTGGAATAATTATTGATATTATAACTCATTTAGTTGCGTTTGTTGACAACGGTCACTGTGTTTACAACAATCTGTAAGTTATATGATTTTACGAACTCTTAAGAAAATGAAAAAAATTCATTTTTTCAGCATAATTTGTACAAAATTTACCTAATTAAAAATTTTTTACCGGTTTTTTCTAGCTCACTCTGCTTGCATGAATTATTTTCAGAGTGTAAAAAGAAAAAGCATTTGTTAATGTTAGGTACTGTTGCATGGCCAGCACAAACTCGATAAAATCCACAACTGAGAAGCTATAATAGTTATCCATAATTTAATTAAAATATTTTACTTTCAGTTTTCTTAGTTGCATGGCGATATTTTCCAACAGCTTGATAGTAGTAAATTAATATGCCTTTTTAATCACTAAACGTAAGAAAAGCTTAATTTATATAGGTTTAGGTTGGTAATTTTATGTAAGATAACACAGGTAGAGATGGTTTATCGTGAGAAAACTTGACTGTTTGCTGGGTTTCAACACACGTTAAGCTTATTAGATTATTACTGGCTTACTTTTGTACGTGGAGCAACTGCCCTATTTCACCGAGCCAATACGAATCCCACTGTTGTAATATTTTATGATTGTTGTTGGTCTGCAGACACTGTGTAAGACATACATCACCCAATGATATATGTTGCAAGAAACTACAGTGTTTTCAAGGGCATGTTAACACTCTAAAAAATAGTTTTTAAATTTGCCGCAGGTGCGTTTAGGAGCGCTAAGAAAGTATGTAAGCGGTATAATTGTTTCCCAGACATCCATGGTAGCAATCCTAAACCGTTTTTTTTATAAAACAGTCAAATGTACACTTAAGTTACTAGATTGGTATTGTAAAAAATTGTGCAAGTTTGCATACATACAAGGAGAAAGTATGGTAACTATCCCAGACTGTGTTTAGGTTAAATACTTCCTAAACATTTTAGTAAATTTTTTAGCAGTGTTGGCCCAAAACATTTTCGCGATATATCACCATCTCTAAACGTAGGCCTAATGATTAGAGCCACGATTTTATGGCGAAAAGATTTTTGCAACAGTTGGTTTCGATGCGTCATGTGCACACCTGCAGCTCTGCCACATCGTCTGTGGTTGGTTGATTTTACTCTCACTGGCCTTGGCAAATTATAGACGTACAGACTCACAATAATCATATTCTGATTGGTGCAGTCAAATGAGCAACGTGTCTGAACATAGACA
>PNEQ01121895.1:0-20868 GCA_003012365.1 Medauroidea extradentata | reverse complement strand
CTAATGATATATGGCAAAATCATTTGGTAAACTGATAGTGTGAAACTTTTAGTCAAATATATGGTAAATCAGAAAAAGTCTAAGAATTTAACGAGTATATCACTAGGCCAATAGGCCTTCAAAACATTCATAATGAAATCCAGCAAAATATAATGAACTGTGTTCATGTAGCCTACACCGCTTAAATGTTTGCTCTCAACGACGTTGTGGGTTCGAATCCACGGCGTTTCCTACCATTTCCTCCATAAATATAGAAGAAAATTATAGTGATGCTGATTTACGTCAAACGTGTTGTTTGCATATAATCCTTAACGTTTGTTAAAATATGTCGTTTAGTTGTTTGTGAAAGATATACACAATCAAGCTACGGAGTAAAATATTCCAGTATTCTCACGCAATACATTTCAATTGAAAAATAGTTGCCAAGATAATTTATGTAATGATAAATAAGTCGGGGAAATCGTTTCTCAACATTTTGTCATGTACTAAGCAAAGCAAGGACTGTGTCCTACCTACAAGTACAATACGATTTATGTTGTTCATGAATACAGAGGGCATGAATTTATTTTACCAACGGTATATAATAACATGGCAATTAATGTTATCAAAAACTTTTAGTGTTATTTAACCTTTTAACACATTTTAGGGTTCCTAAATTATTTTGACATCTGATTACCAAACAATTTTTGTAAATTTAGAAAAATTAAAATTACTGTGCAGTTTCAGTTAAGAATGTCAAATTCATGATTTAAATGATGAATCATTTTTATTTAGTTATTTTTTTTTTGTGTACGGCCTATAGACAATACGCCGAGCAATGCAATTTTGTGAATAATACGTGCTTGGTATCATAGCATTTTACCAAAAGAAACTTATTGTTTCCAGATCTATTTTAGGAAATTAAACACAAACATTCTCAAAACCAATAAAAAATATGCCGAAATTTTTCTATTTAATTTTTATGTAGGCCACTTAGTGTGTTAGAAAAAATAATGAATAAACTCGAACTCGTCATTGGTAACTATGTTTTTGAAATAATTTTAAATTTAAATGGATGCCACTCAACGAAAATCACAAAAGCAGTTACACTGCAAAAGATGGCATATTTTATTCAAACTCAATTCAATAAGTTCACTAACAGAAAATAGCCTACGCCAAATCCTTCCCAGAAAATTCTGCATGATATGAATTTTCGTTCATAAAATCTTAATTTGGAATTACTATGTCTATAATACTATAATTTTTAGAGTTACTTATATTATCCATTTGGAAAATTACGGTGCCTTTATACAATGACTCGCGAAACTCAATTAAATATTGGCATGTGTTCAGACGCGATGAAATTTAAATTGCGAAAAATGTTTTCCTTGAAGAGACGCAATTGTAAGCTTGGGATAGGCGTGGGGAAACCTACAAAATGTATGTCTTGTTTAATCAAATAGGTAAAAATAACTTCTGAAAATTTTACATGTCCGTTACTTCTCAGTTGCATGAAATGCACAGTGAACCGTGAATATTTACAACACGGAACACGATATCATAAATATAGCCCTTCCATTACTAACCACATAAACATTCGTCGTTCAGGTAAGTAACCAATTTTCGCATTACGTCAAAATAACAGTAACAGAATTGTTGGTGGGAAAAAATTAAGTGTGCAGGCATACATCAGTTTAGGCCTATTGTACAAATTTTATAATATGACTGTAGAGTGATTTGAAGTATTGTTTCATTTATGTTTGTTTTACAGGGAAAAAAGGATTTTTTCTTTCTTTTCACTGTGCCAATTAACAAAACATAAATATATTGGCCTAAAGTGTAAACTTTGACAATTTTCTATGTTATATTGAAAAGTAGTTTTCTTTTCTTTCGTTTAGTGGTAATATGACGTAGGGGGTTGCTGCTGTGGTAAGTAGGCTCAAACTGTCTAAGATAGTTCCAGACGCGGAGTTAAAATGGGCAATCTACATTAAAGAAATTGCTTCTGAGCGGATATATTTTTTAATACAACTACACTAAACAGAAATTAACTAACGTATAATTTCTTAAGTGATTCTTCCACGTACAGAGAAACCCGACAAAGATTTATGTTTAATATTTGACGTATAAAATGTGACATTTAAATTAGCATCACAAAATAAAATTACGAGCTTATTAAAATATTTACAACATTCCTGTTTGTGGCGGGAATTGTTTAACTATTTCAAATATAGCCAACCCATTTTTTTTTTTTTTTTTAGAAAGGTTATAGAGTTACCCTGTTAACACAGAGAAAATATTTTGCGACCAGGTAAAATTCAAAACACTGTAATGTCGTATGTATTTCTACATTTCTAAACTTGCTGAATTTTGTTTTTGCAGCGTATCAGTTTTCTGCACGCCAATCACGAGTTTTAATTTCTGAAGTCACCTACTTCAAAGCGGCCTGATTTTAACACGAGAACATTTTCTGCTACAGACCGCAGCCAACAGCACACAAGAGTATTGAAGTCTTAGCTAGTGTGGGTGAATGTAGGACTTACCGAAGCGCGCGCACGGAGCAAGGAAGTGGTCAGAGAAGTCGGGGGTGGTGGGCCCCCCCTCGCGAAGCAAATCTCCGCGCGCCACTGCACGGACGCAGCTCTCCCTGGGCAGCCGTCAAAACCTCCCGCGATGACACGCGACGCTCCTTTTCCACCCACGCGGGCGGAACGGGACAAATAAAACAAAATAGTAAACAAACGAGCAGCGCGCCCGAAGCCGTTGCTTGGAGCGCCGGGGCGGTTTGTCGTTTTCCTGCCGCGAGCGTGAACTACTACGGGTTGAGGCGCGGGTCCGTTCGGCCGACAGTCACTTGTCTGCGGGGCGTCCGCTCGCCAGAACTTCTCATCGCCGCCGCTAGATGGCAGGCCGCGCGCGTCGCCTCCCCTCCATCTTCCCCTTCGCACCGGAGACACGAGACCCCGCGTCTGCGCATTCGCCCCGCATGATGGCAGCGGGCGTCGAGCTCGTATTGGATAGTTCTACCCTCGCTGGGCGGGGCCTCGCCGTCAACCGCGAGGGGCGCTGTAATAATTACGACATCACCAGGGGGAAGGGGGGAGGATTCCCTACGAAAGTCGTGAAGAGGAATAAGTCGGAGGTTGAAAACTACTGGTATTTGTGGCATCCTGCCCTTGCGGCCCGTACATCTTGCTTGCCTCACGGCTGAGAGGGCGCACGCACACACACACACACAAATACATATGAAGAGCCCGCTTTTAGAACCTCGTTTAGTTTTTATTTATAGGACAATAAGAAAGACTGTCTCCCGGGGAGGAAGTTACAACAACAACGCAGGGGTTATACTTCAGAATATTCCAGCCCGGGTTATTGGATCGCTAACCAAATAAAAGGGGGAGGAGGGTGGAAAGTTTTCTGTCGGGCGCTGCGTGAATTATTACGCAACTCTCGCGAGCTCTGCGGTTGCGTGGTGCGTGAAGCGACAAACGCGGTCTCTCTGGGGACAACGGCTTTGAGGAGTGGGACGCAAAAGCCGCGGCAGATGAAGAACGTGTCTTATTCCACCATCTCTTATGCGTTTTCACTCCCCAGAGTTGTTTACGTAAAGGTAGTAATTCTCTTCGCGATACGCTAACAATTGGCCGTTAAAGAAGTTTAAACACAATACACAATAGACGGCTTTACCGTAAAGTTAAATTAATCCCATCCCAATATTTCGTTTTATGTACTGTGTATTGTCTTAGTACATACACACACATACACACACACACACATATATATATATATATATATATATAGCCTATATATATATATATATATATATATATATATATATATACCCTGTGTTAAATGTTAAAAACATTCCAAGGTGATTCCCTGTCAAAAATGAGGTGTAGTTACGCACAGAAATTTTTGCCTGGAGCAATCCGTATGGTGTAAGTAGGGTGTGACCACCATTGTTATTTTCACGAAAGAGAAAGTTTTAAAGGGCGGTTTCTTGATGGGTTGAAGATCTCAATAACACAAATCATTGGGCACGGAATAATTCAACTACACGTCGTTTCGGATACTTTGCAAACATACAATTATCACACTCGATTTTTAAGGGTGGATTTCTCCCGTATGAACTGCGCTAGACAAAAATTGCATTGTGTAACTACACTTAATTTTTGTTATGGCATCACCTCCAAAGGTTTGTAACATAAGTTAGAAAAACACAAGTTTTTATGATAAATGTTCGGATAGTCAATACATAGAGGTGCGTCAATTTGGCGGATTCATCTGGCAGCAGCCTTTGTCAGTCCTATACACCCACTGGCCACAATCGATTATCTATTGGCTTATAACCGTACAAGCTATAGCAAGCGACAGCCCTACGCATTATTTCCTTGTTTACTACTGGCTTGCAATAGTCAAAGGCGTATCGTAACAGCCGCCACCAAATCACATGCATTACAATGAAGTACACCACATAATTGGCGTTCAACCTGATCTGGAATGTATCTGCGAAATTGACGAAGCTCTATCAATAAAGTTACCAGATTTCTAAATTAGACAAGTGTTGCACAAATTATTAAAATTAAAATTAGTATATAGGAAAACAGTCTTGCAATTAATTAGCCTATTACTTTTTTCTTGAAATAATAGGTTTTTTTTACAGAAGTGTAGCCTTGTTTTTCCGTACCGTTATTTTTCGCCGCTATTTCCAGAGTCATCGAACTCGAAAGTTGAATATTTATTTTCATTTTATTATGTTCGCTCGAAACAACTTCTATTTCAATTTTGTAGGCTTGCCCAACCCTATTTTCCGAGATCCAAGTGTCGCAAATGTTTCTACGAGATATTTTGCTATGTCTGTACAATACATTAGTTAAACGTTACTGAATAAAATGAAACATCCTAAATATTACCAAAGTTTCGCTGTAAAAATGGATTTGTACTATTAATAAAATTAAATTCCGCGTCATCCCATTTCCAATAAGAATTCTCTGACACAATAAAAAATTTTCCCAACTAAAACTGAGCGTTATAGGCCTACAAGGAAAATTGTGTTTGTTCTACAAAAGATTCTGTTAACTACACTGTAAAAAAAATTTGGTAAATTTACTCTACATGTAATGGAAGCTAATTACCTCTACAAGTGAGGGAAAATTACTCAACACGTGTCAAGGAAAGTTACTCAACTGGCAGTGTAATTTTTCATTACGTACTTGCGCAAGCCCTCTAGGACAATTTGACATAACGCGCGAGCGAAACTTCTGAGTGGTTTGTGTGGCGAATACACTAACTTGCGAAAATTTCCGCACATGTTCGGAAATCAGATTTTCCTCTCAAGGTTGGGGAATATTACCATACATATGATGAGTAATATTACTCACTTTGTTTACAGTGTAGATTTCCAAGGATTAAATGTACAAACAATTATTACCTATGTCTGTAGTCTATCCTTGATGAATATTTTACAGGCATTTTTCTAAATTTCACAGAGAACTTTCTTCAATGCAAACACAATCAAAGAACTTAAATCAGACAAACTACACGTATAAAACACAACGCAAGCTACAAATCTTGCTACATACCGATTGGCTAAAATTATGTTTAGGCTTACAAACACGCAGCCCTGGATGTAAATGTGTAAATATTAGCAAATATTATTCAACCCTGGATAAACAAACTTAAACCTTTTAAGTGTAACTATTATATGATGTCAATATGCTTCTGATTAACTACACTCTAAAAAATAGTTTGTAAATTTGCCAGACGTGCGTATAGGAGCGCTAAGAAAGTAGGTAAGGTAGAATAGTCTGGCCAGACATCCATGGTAGCACTACTAAACCTTTTTATAAAACAGTCAAATGTATACTGAAGCTACCAGACTTGTATTGTAACAAGTGTAAAAGTTTGCATATTTACAAGACGGAAGTATGGTAACTGCCCCATACTGCGTCTGGGATAATAACTTCCAAACATTTTTGGAAGTTTTTTCACAGTGTACATTCAATGTCTCATGAGAAGACGGTTATGATTCGCTGCTCACCACATATAAAAATGAGGACGTAGGCTAATATTTTCCTTTCTGTAATTTCCGCCTTCGTTACGTAAGCGTTTTATTCTTACCACTCCTTGATTTTCATAGTATCCAAAAGTCGTGAATAACTGTTTTAAGTGAAATAAAATATTACTCAAAAAAACTAACTTATCTTCTTTTCTGGCTTGTTAAATTTTGTCTTGTGATAAATAAAGTATAAGTGATCGAGGCGGCTTGCGTTTCATTTAATCACAATTGTATGTTTGTAACAATTAATTTGCGGAACGAATGTGAGAATATTTATATAGGCTAATCACCATCTCGCACTCAGTTAACAGCGCACAGTTGGCATAAACTCAACAATTTTTTTTATATTTTTTTAACTTTTAATATATAACGAGATTCTGCAGAGACGTGTCATATATTAATAAAGATAAAAGTTATTATTTTTATAAAAATACAAAATCGTGTAGGCAAATCCAAGATATGAAGATTATTTACAAACCGTGTAAAAACTCATACATAATTTTAAATTGCACGTAAATAATTAACTTTTTTTTCAAATATTTTCATTTGTAATGCAAAAAAAAAAAAAAAAAGCTTGAAGAGTGGCGATACGAAAAATGACCGCATCTTAAATCCTTTATCATGAACTCTGCTGTCAGTAAATAATTTCCTTTTTCTGCTGATATCCACTTTGCAATTAAGAAATATAAACATTTCACATTCCTATTCTATTATATCTGTAGTTGTTCGAACTGGGAAATGACACAATAAACGTTAATTTTGGAACGGCAGTCCCATAGGTGCAGTACTTAGGCCTATACTATATTCGTCAATTTATATGTTTGTAAGAGTTGATTGAGTTATAAGCGTATTTTACAAATAATTCTTCTATGCTAAACTACTCCGACGCAACAAGACGAATTTAATTAGGCCTAAAGTTGTTGGGAGTAGGTAAAAATAGTGTATTCTTGTAAATACGTGATTCATCATTTAAACTGAGGCGACGCTGTGGAACCTAGACAACTGATGTTAAAAACATTGCTGTAACGGCGCTGCCTATTAAGTTAGCAGACAGGAAATAACTTGTGAAAGCAAAGTTAAAATTTATTTCGTCTGAATTATTCAACTTTTGAAGATAACGCTGTTTTTTGTAAACGTTCTTAAAGTCTTCGTCTAATGCCTTTAAATAGGCCGCTGATTTTTCGTGAAAATAATTTTGCAATAATAATTTTTTTTCCAGAGACATACGCGCACATCTGCAGAACTGCTTAGTGGCTATTTTCCGCGTGTCTTTGAGTAGAGACGTCGCTCGTTTGACTGTGCCAATCAGAGTAAGATAACGGCGACACCACTCGTCTGTGACTTGCGGGAGGCCGAGACTTTGAAACATCCAATCACTGATCACTAAGCACAGCTGCACGTGTGCGAATAAGCCGTTGAAACAAACTGTTGCACATTTCTTTTCACAAAAAATCAGTGGTTCCACCTATGAGAAATGTTGCCATAGTGAAAATAGGCCTACTTATTACACACCTATCTAAAATTAATGTTAAATTTTATATGTAGGAAGGTGGTTTTCTTCTTTTAAATTCTGTCTTGTTGCAATATGTCTTAAAACGTTTAAGGTAGAATTTTTTTGAAAGAGTTATGTTTCAAATATATGAATTTAAAACAGTTTATTTCAACATGCATTTAAACTCCTTGGATACAAACGTTATAGGCAGATCCTTACGTGACGTATATACGTGCAGTAAATTATCGCTCCGGGACATCTCGTACTCGCTTACTCGCTCCATAATAAAAATTAATAGCGTGGCCAGGAGTGGGAACTTGGGATCCGGATTCGGCTCCCACGCGAAAAAAAATATGTATTCCTCCCCTCCCTCCACTTGTCGTCAGAGAGTAGGGTGGCGCATGTTGATGGACGGGTAGCTTGGAGGCGCTACGCCCGACGCCAGGACGTGTAGCCGCCCAGTGAGCGCGTGATTCGCAGCTGCAGCCTGGACACTACGCCACCCGCCACGCGCGGATCGATTGCCCGGGAGCGCCTGGTGGGCAAGCAGCCCACGCGCTCTTGCTGTCGCTTTGGTTGCAGCATCTACAGGCGCTTGCCGGTCGGCCAGCCTGTGACAGGTTTATTATATTCTTAACTATAGTGGCGAAGGTAATGCACCAGCCTTTTCTTACATTTAATCAATATTACGTTACTACTACATTACAAAATAAAATAAGTATTACAAAAATACATAAACTGGATAACTGGATGTAGTTTATTTGTACATACTTCATTCATTGAAATGCAGATGCCTGCCAATAAAAACTAACGAGAATAGGGAACCATAAATTAGCAGAGTTAGTTGACAAGGTACATACGTAACGTAAAATTCCATAAATGGAATCGGGTCAAATAAAACAATAACAGCAAAATAAAAAAATAAGAAAAAAAGACACCAGCCCGACAGACAAAACCGGTTTGACACCTGCCTTGGTGAAAGAACTAACAGATAAAATATATGAACGACAAAAATACGACACAACGATGAAACGAATCAAAACACAGTAGTTTTCCAGACAAGAACAGTAGAGCGACGTTTCGTGAACTAGAATCTCTTCCCGTCTACAGGCAAAGAGTCACAGGGTTTGAGAACACGAGTGTGACTGACATCTGCATCGTAATAGAATATGTCCAAAAAACTAAATCCAATCATGCATTCCAATTGTACAACTCTTTCAAATATAATAAACTTATTTATTATTCTAATTACGAACAAGTACAAAATCAAACCATTTAGATACGCAGAATGAAATTACTTAAAAAGTTGACTTAGAACAACATCGAACATATGAACAGCGTGTGCAAACAATCACGAGAAATTAATAATGGGGAATGGGATAAAATTTTACACAAATACAAGTGTCCGTTCAGAGATTAAATTCACTGTATTTTATTTCCCAATCCACATATCACCTTACTGCCAAGTATGAATGAAACTGAAATGATGCTAGCAGCCCAGAAAATTCACTGCCGATTGTTTATAGAACAGACTGCATAACTAGGGCTAGGAATATTTCGCGAGTTCAACGACCTACATGCTAGAATCCATTATCCTGTGCATACCGAAGCCCGCCTGTTTGTCCATTACTTGCTAATTATTCAGACAGAGCAGACAATGAACGAATAGACGGGGCTTGAATATGCATAGGACATTGGATTCTAGCATGTTGGTCACTGAACTCGCGAATTTTCCCTAGCCCTATGCATAACTGAATTAAACAAGGTGTCAGAAAGATATAGTATTCCATTCTACTTTATCTACAAGACAAGTCATACATAGCATAAACTGAGGTGAAGAAATAAAAATTTTAAATAGATTATTTCTATTCCGTTAAGAATTTAATTTTTATTATTAGAAACATTATTAATATTAGTTCTGTTTTTATGAGGTGATAAATAAACATTCGCAAACGCAACATCCAAATAATATAAACAAAACTAACTGCATATTTTATAAAATTCATGCAAGTAAATCGACACGATATCGATTAAATTACTTTGAGTCACAATAAGTGCTTACAGCAAATGCGACCGTTATGAGCAATCAATGACTTTTTTAAACTGAAGACCGCCAATAAAATTTCGGATTTTGTCTAAAAGGTTTTAGAAACTTCACACGTGTCTTCTGGATTCAAACTCGAAGTATTATTTTGGAGCAAACCAACAGACTTGGTGATTCTTGACACCTTTTTCCACGGTGATCCCATCGTAATAATACAAACTTACTTAAATTTGTCCAGTTTGTCTGTAAAATGTGAAATAAATTTTTAGAAAGTATTCAAACATAGGACAACGAACCTTATCTTAGAGACTCTTCTACGTGGGTCTCCTTAGGTTCACATCTGTAGACGTCAAATATTCTCTTCAGAACCAAATAAATATGTTTATTTGACACTGTTTGGTCAAACATGTCTGCATCCCTCTTACTAGCGCATTGGCTGCAGCACTCTCACCCAACCAAGGCGACCCGGATTCGATTCTCGGCGGGGTCGGTCCCAGTATTTTCGCATGCGGGAGACGTGCCGAACGATGTCGCTGGCAGGCGGGTTTTCTCTGGGATCTCCCATTTCCCCCGCCCTTCTCATTCGGGCACCTCTCTATTTATTCTCTGTGCGCGCAAGCTTTGGTAGACAGAGCTAACTTATAGCTGTTTGAGTGACAATTTTTTTTCTGACTTAAGATTGTCCTAAACCCGTTTTGTGACATAACATGAATGGAAATGAGTGAAATCTATTAATTGAACTGGAAAATAAATTTTAAATATATACGATATAGACTAATACAGGACAGCTTGATGCTGCTGATTGTTAAGACAGTGCGAAAAATACGGAACAATTAAAATTTTTGAAAAATATTTTGTTAATTATTTATATAATTTACGTTAGCAAAAATACTTCTTAAATTTGCAACAGTATTATTTTTGTTTTATTCGCGTATTTTCTGTTGTGATAAAGACAATACATGCTTTGTCGTGAAAATAATGATTTTCTCCAATATGTTGGGTTAGAAGCGTAAGTATAATGTTAATCAAATGGCGACAGAAAAACAAAAAATTAGATAGTGTGCAAGAAGACAAATATCCATGTGTGATAGGTATGAATGCCTCGTTGTAGGTGTGGTTTCAATGGCGACTGTGTAATACAGTGTAATAGTTGCAGTGCATCGTGGCATGAGGCATGTACTGATTACGAAGGCAATTGTACGCGATCTTTGTAGACGACAGTTACGCGGACGCTTGCCCTACATACTTCGTAATCTTGCTGCGTACGTCGTCCAAGAATAGGCCTACGGAAGAGTGCTCGATTACATTTAAAAAAATGCGTTTCGTTTGCAAGAAATTTTGAAACATAGTTGAATTTTTATTAAGCTGATTGTTGTGATTATATGCACATACAATTTTCTGTTTTGCAATAAATGTTTCCAGATTTTTCTGCTCTTTTTCTCCTAAACTGAGTCCTTTCAGCCGGGCCTCCCTTGCTGAAAGTCTATGAAGCGTCTTTAATGCGCACTGTTTTCTATAACTTTCATAATGAGATGTGGATGACAGAGTACTATAGTACGATGGTGATATTTGGACGACTAAATATATAGGGAAGTTTATTTCACGTGTCACAACAACTCATTTTGGTAAGTTTCGTAGCAATATTTTTACAGTTTTTATTACACTCTTTCTTGATAAACTATCATAAAATGATAAAACAGAACGTGTACAAGGTCTCCTACGAAGACATCATACGACCACCTGCATGACGCACCTGGAAAGGTCGTCGCCAGAAGGCTCGTCATTACTTTAGTTATTACAATAATGGGAAGGGTTCACATCCCCTGCCGGGTGGATGATCAAATATCGCACGCCCCCTGGGGCGAGGGGCGAATGTAAGGACGCTGCGCCACGTATGGACGAGCAGGAAGAGATGTTAGGGTCGCGAGCAACTCCTCCTATGTACTATTATGACGGTGATGGCGGACAGGTAGGGTCGACGTTGCCCGGGGCGCCGCTGGAACGTCCTCGCCACAGGGTCGTGAGGGATAAAGATGGCGAGAGGTTCAGTCGAATATCTTACAAAGACACTATGGGGAACTACGGTGTTTACCATCCTTTCTATTGGGGTTTATAGATGCTATAAAGTGTTGCTTAAGGAAACTGTATATGAACCCGGTAATAATGCTCTGTGCAATTTCGTATTAACTAGACATTGAGGTAAAAATTCTATAGTAGAATCGCAGTACAAGGTATCTTTCATTTTATGGTATTATTAGAGATTATGGTATATCGCGAAAAATTGTTGTGCCTAAATGACCTTGAAAACACTGTAGTTTCTTGTGACATGTGTGATTGGGTGATATAGGCCTACGTCTGGCACACCGCAGTGGTATGCAGACCAATAATAGTAATCAAATATTACAATAGCGGGATTATAATTGGCTTAGTCAAATAGGGCAACAGCTCTACGTACAAACAAAAGCCAGTAATATTTTCATTAGCTGAACGTATGTTGAAACCCAGAAAACAATCAAGTTTTCCCACAATAAACCATAATCTCTAGGTATTATATATATGTATATATATATATATATATATATATATATATATATATATATATATATATATATATATATATATATAGGCTGTTCAGTATAAACTGAGAACTCAGCAAAACTTGTAATTAATTAAAAATATGTTTAATTGGGCCAATACATGTCAATTATTTAGAGTTTTGAAACGTTTACACTGGTTTTTAGTTACCTGGAAGTTTTTTTCATATTAAAAACAGTAAAGATGGCTGCAAAGCGGCTGCAAGAAAACTTTATGCAGTTCTCACTTTATCGTGAACGGCTTATACTACATACATTCATACGCACAGGCTGTTTTTAGAAACAACCGCATAAACCATTCGAATCCTTGGTTGAAGTGAAGACGAAAATGTAAATTGCGAACTATTGTACGACGATATTTTACATGCAAAGTGTGGCAACACTGCCGGGTAAAAATCTCCTCTTGCGCTCCACGGCCACGTAATATTTTATGTATGCTACGTGAAGTAAACGTAGAATCATTCAGGTCAGATAAGTAATATATCTCTGGAGCGCAAGAGAGGGACTAACTACAGTGCTGTGTTGCCACGTTATGTCCGTAAAATATCATCGCACAACATTTTGCCACTAACATTTCGTCTCCAATTTAGCCCAGGATTCTCGTGGTGTTCTTATTGTGCAGTTGTTTTGGGACACCGTGTACGTATGTATAAATATATATATCTGCCTTTATATACATACACAAGGTCTTGTAAAATCGTATTTTATGTATTGGTTTATATATTTATTCAAGCGTTACTTGTGAAAAATTGTAAATACGACCTGACAATAATATTGGCCACCTGTCAACGAGGGAAGAGTTGTAGTATAGGCCTACAAAAATAACACTGCTCAAGGAGACGAAATGCAGTTTTAATAGTTATCAATAGTAATATAGGAATTTAATTTCATAAATCAAACTAAAATTATACTGAAGCACGATATGTGTTACTAAGAGTGAGCTGATAGTAACATTTAAAATTGCTCTTGTAGTAACGAGCAGTATTTAGGCTGATTTCATCTTAGGCTAATGTTACGAGAAGACGTTGCTGCGCGAAACAAAAAGCAAGACAAATAATTATTTTTATTAACAAATTTCGTACAATATTTGTTATTACTACGACTCACTAAATAAATGCAACTTGTAGGAAATAAATAATAAAAAAAATAATAATCAACTTTTTTTTGGTTTTAAACAGATTATTCACCGCAAGAGAAAATTTTTGTTCTTACAGTAAATCACAATTGCATTCCTGCTTATACCTAACATCAAATATCGTTTTACAATACTTGCTAACCTACACAATTTCCCAAAGAGCAATGTAGAAATGCATAATGAATAAAGTTCTATCTGCGGAAGCGTTTTTCTTATTATTTTCTCATACTGTCGTTGTACGACATTGTCTATATAACACTGCCTGATGCTCAGTTTTTATCTGCCGATGACGTTACTTCACCAAGATCGAATAAAACACTGACGCTACACTCTAAACTTTAATCAATAATAAATGAATCACTTCCGTGAAATTCCAGTTGTTTCAGTCAAAACTGAACCACGTAAGTTAGTGAAACGATACTGAATGTCAATGACTAAAATAGCACTAATTAAAATGTGCTTTCCATATATTTTCGGCGAATTTCACTTGTCTGGTAACTGGTTTTCAGCGAATACTACAAATTACTCATCCGGTAACAGACTGCCAGAATTTCGGCGATTAACGTTCCACTTATTGAAACCACTAATTCTGGTTTATAATGTGGTTGCAACATTCAGAGGAATATCATGGGCATACACTATTGCAGCACTGCTTGTCGGTTCAGAGAACCAAGTACGACAGTAAAGAATATGAGGATACTAGCTAGGATTAGCTGTAGTCACAACACGTGCAAGCTAATTGAAGCTAATAGAAGCAAGACGTCCTTGTTCGGAAACGTCATCTAACGATAATTATAATTTTTAAGTTAAATATTCGCAAAAAAAAGATCATAAAATTCACCTAGTTACGAAAAACCAACATAAGCATTTCATGCCATTTCCGTTAGCTTTCGTTTTATATGTTTGTAACATAACAAGGTATTATTGCAAATTTGTTGCACTTGTATTAATGATTAATGATGTTTAAATTATTATTTTATAGCAAATTTGAAAATTGGTAACTTGTTCAAATACTTTTCAATTGTGAATAAAAATTAACGGATGCTCCAAGTTTCGAACTTGCAATCCTAGACCGGCTGTTCTTCCGTCTTATTGTTCTTGCTATTAATATTTCTCTTTTGATTTATATTTTATCAATCTTTATTCTACAGCATTTATCTCTTACATTCTTTCACTGACATTTTTGTAAATATCAGAGACCATAATTTGTCCATAAATTGTAATTTCCGAGTATTTTGGAGCATTAAAAATTTTCGTCACGAACACACAATGAAAGTATTTGATCAGCCCACATTATCCCACTTAAAAATTTCAGGAGCGAAACATATTTCCCTTACTAACACGACACGAATGTAAAACATTCCGAGCCCATAAATAAATAAATAAATAAATATATATAGGCTATATATATATATATATATATATATATATATATATATATATATAAATTATGATCAGTGAAATGTTCACAGTTTCAGTAAGTTGCACGGCTTTTCACAGATGAATTTGTTGTTTTGTCAATGTTGATTGAAAAAAGAAAGGTAGGAAAAACTGATTTGGGTAACAGATTCAATTAGTAAGTATATTTCCTTAATGAATGTGTACAAATTATACTAATCTATCTGTAATTTGAAATGTACAGTTTGAATTTGTAACTAAAAGGTCATATCAACAATGTTACAAGATCGTTGTGGATAGTTCAGTTTCACTCCGTTGCTCAACTACGAAAATATGATCCTTAAAAAATTTAAAATTTTCTACAAACAGCAATGTAAGTATAAAAAAACAATGTACAAAAGTAACACACATAACTAGTAAACATTAATAAAAACCACTTAAACGGCAACTGTTTTTGTAGGTGTTCACGTTGAGATAGCGATTAAAGTAACAGACAGATGTTCTAAAATTCATTGGGCTCAAATTTCGCTGATACATGCATTAGTTTTTTAACTTTGGCGCATGCTAAATTTAAAGTAAAATTGCGATTTTTTTGTACATCTAGGTAAAAATTTGTTACTCTTCCAATTAGTGAAAAATTCTTATTCAGTTAGTGAGTATTTCGCAGAAGAAATCTGTAGATTTTGACAGTATCCCGCTGGAGAAGTTTCAACAAACCGAAACTGTGGAGAATCCATCGAAAACTGTGAATATTCACAGTTGCCAGTTTAGAGTACACAAATGACACAATCATTACATATCCAACGTGTTTTCTGTCTTACGGTTACTTTAAACCCTTAACTACTCGGCTAAGCTGCCTTCTGAACCATTAATTTAACTATTCAAAAATAAGTAATTAGCTAAGTGTTGTAGTAAAACAAAAACAAGTAGTATTGTCCTTTCACCTAGAAGTAACCTTGGAACACATTTTTGTATCAACATAAAACATATTGAAGTGTCTCGAAAGATCGTCTGCTTCCCGAAAAATTTCTTCCTAATCGTTCATCTCAGTATCCTGATGATATCTGCCATAAGATAAAATGTTACTTGGCTCAGACATCACATCTTTATTAAAAGAATCTGCAATCCGAGTCTTCAAATATATATGCTATAAAAATAGTTAGTAAATTTCTATACGTGCGTTTAGGGGCACTAAGAAAGTAGGTATGGTAGAATGGTTTCCCAGACATCCATGGTAGCACTCCTAAACTTTTTCATAAAATAGTCAAATGTATAGGCTACTATAGTTACCAGACATTTATTGTAAGAAGTGTAGAAGTTTGCATATTTACAAGGAGAAAGTATGGTAACTGTTCCATACTGCGTTCAGGTTAATAACTTCCTAAACATATTAGTAAGTTATTTTTACAGTGTAAGTGTCAAATAATCCCCTGAGTCGTTTGAAAACTTCAATTTCGCAGATATTACCACAAACATTGTCAGTAGCGGAATCCTCACCACACCTGTCCTACGGCGCAGTACTTCAACACTAGTGTTGGTTGGAGAGAGGGGACAGGGGGACACTGTCCCTCCCCTAGAACAGAAGGGCGGGACAGTACAGGCATTTGTACCCACCCTAAGTTTTAATATTTGAAAATATTACCATTTCTGCCAGCTGTTAAATTAATATTTAGACTCAATAACCACTTATATAGCACTAATTTTGCACACTAAAATCAAAATTTTCCCGGGAAAACCCTCGGACCCCCGCCCACGCTTTAATAAGTCGCTATAGGAAAAAACTCGTAAATAAATTCCTGTCAGCTAACTTGTCCTCCCACCTAAGGTTAATTCTACTACAGGTTAGAAAGATTATAATTATAAGTTTGTCGCAGGGAACATTTCTGCCACTTGAGCGCTGGTATCGCTAGTGCACCAAACTGATCAATCACAGTGCTTTCATGAATTTTAAGTTAGGCTATATTATGTTGATAATTTAAAACGCGAAATCGGTTTCTTTTCACTTTAAATTTTAATTAAACGACTAATATAATTTCCAAGTTTATTTAAATTTCAGTTTACTACTGTTTCGTATTTATCTAATACATTAGCGATCGAAGCGAAACTAGTGGCAGAAATTTTCCCTGTGCTAAGCTCTCCCATAAGAAAACGTATTTTTTTTCTAACTTGTAGTAGAATTAACCTTACCCCATCCCACCTTACAAGAATACTTCTGCTGCCATTGTTCAACACACCTCCTTAGAAGCCGTGATCTCTAGATGCAGCATCCTTGCTCGCCTTAGTCTGTATACTTTATTGCAGTACTGTTCTTTACGTGCTCACTTACTCCTATTCATACATCTACACCGTAAAAAAATTTCCTAATCAGTAGTCTATGTGAAGATTTTCACCCATGTACAGTGTGGGTAGAGATGATGGTTTATCGCGGGAAAACTTGACTGTTTTCTGGGTTTCAACGCATGTTCAGCTTAATAAACGATTACTGGTTTTCGCTTGAACGTGGAACTGTTGCCCTTCTTCACTGTGCCAATAAGATGACAGCTTTTGTAATATGTGATGCCTGCTGTAGGCAACTCGTTGTGTCTGACATACCATCCAATCACACATGCTGCTTGAAACTACAGTGCTTTCAAGGGTATGTTGGCACAAAAAAATTTTCGCTCTATACCATCATATCTAAGTATGGGAAATTTACCATACTTCAACTCGTAAATAAAGCAGCATCTATTGAGCGTTGTTACATTAAAAGTCTGGTAACATCAGTAAACACTAACCTTTTTACGATACAATTGATGACGAGTGTGCAGCTCGGAGGCTGGCTTGAACCTCAGGGGACACACTTGAGGCGCCCTGCGCGAAGATTGAACTGAAGTGGTTAGCATTAGCTTCCGCAGGATCACAGGCTAAATAGTAATACAGACGTGAAATGACGTGGCAGCTCGTTTGATACGAGCGAACTTCGCCGCTTCTGCCCAAGACTTTTGATACCATCCCCGTGTACGTTTGTCTCCTGCATTCCTATTGGCCTGGCTGCCGGCTAGCACGGCAGCCACCTTACACTGATCGGCGGTAGGCGTCTCCGCCATGTTGCTGGCCAGGGGAGCCGTTTTGTTGGCGCATGTGAGCAGGGGCGTCATTTCAGGTTTTTCCAGGGGGGGAAGGGCAAGATTTTGTTTTCTGACGACAGTGACCTCGTTGCATCATGTATAATTTAGATACTTTAATAATAAAACTTCAGTTTTATGTCCTTAAGTTAGCATTATTTACATTAAAAAATACAAAAACTATATTTATACACATAAAATTCCAAATCCAGGGGGGGGGGCATTTGCCTACCCCCCCCCCCTGTAGCCACAAACGACGCCCCTGCGTGTGACTGAGTTCGCCGTCCTACTGGCTATTTCACTTCTGTATACCTAAATATTCTGTGGCAGGATGTTGGTGAGAGTACAACACAACTCCCAGCACTGAATCGGAGGAAGCAACAGTGAATATTCGTCCTCGTCCGGGAATCGAACCTGCGATCCTTGCCCCCCTGAACCAAGAGGTCGGACATAACTGATGTATGGCAGAAAAATTATCATACTTACTTTCTTTAGGCGAGGCATCACACGTCGTGTAGCAATTACTGTTTTTTTTGTTTACTTTGGTCGTGTATAAAACTATTTATTTTAAAGAAATGAAATTATAGCTACATGCTAGAATGCATTACCTTGCGATACACTCATAGATTCAAAACATCTGACAAATTTTAATCAACAACTTTACAAATTAATTTTTTTTTAATTTTCAGGCAACACGCATATAATAATTGACAGCTACGTCCATGTTAAATGGCTATAATAAAAAAACTTGTTCAATTTATTGAAAATAATACTAATTGTCTCGAAGTGACAATTCAACTCGATAAGTGAGACCCCATCTTAAAACACTCCCATCCATCGGTCTAGTAAGTCTGCAAATAATTTTTACAATCAAAATTAACTCTTCCACCGAGGCTTTTTTTAATTCAAGGAACAAGGAAACGGTATTGTCATAGAAGATTCTGCTTGCATCATGCGGAAACCTACAGAACATGCCTGCTTCGCAGGAAATCGATATTCCAGGAGCTACTTGCAAATCGTACAAGTCCCGCCTTGCTGTACGTCTCTTTGGAAGTGGTTCTTCATTCCGGGTTCCACCTAAACATGCATAACTCAAACCTAGAAAGAAGAAACTATAAAACATGATATAGGTCGTTCGGGAAAAATTAAGCCTTAATAATTATACCTTTTAAAAGTATTACTCGCCTTTACTGCACACAATTTAACATTAACGGAAGTTGCCTTGTTACTGTTATGCTTGGCAATGCAACAATACGGAAGAAAATCGATTGAAATCGACATTTCTAAATTTTACATCATTAATAAACTTTTATAAAACCATATAAGTTCCTACCGACTGCTTAATTTATCTTAAACGCACAAACGTCAAGTGACGTGTCCAGGGAGGTTAGACAATTCACGTTGTTAGCCGTTACGTGATGAAAGATACGAACTGGCTGAAAATATAACTTTAGCAGGGATTTTTTGAGTGCTTACTTTATACCGAACCGCATATAGTGAGAAAATGTATAATGTCACGGAATCATTCAAGTGAGAAATCGCTGAAGAAGTATATTAACGTTATAACAGTTACACCGATAGACTTTGATTGTAGCATCACGGTGAAGGAATTTAATTGCAGCCAAGAATACAAAGGGTTGAAACGGTCAGGCTCCGCCTTATAACTGGGCAGACTGGGCTACAGCCCAGGGCAACTCGCATCAAGAAAACTTTTTTCTAACTGTAAATAAAAACATCAACTTAATACAAAATTGCAAATAATTTTCTATTGTATTAATAAGATTTCACTGCAGTTCATATTTCTTAATCAACATTTATCTTCTAATCACTTGTATTTCATTTACTACAGTTCTAGCGACGTACTAACTATAGCGAATCTACAAACCAACAGTTTCGGCCAACCTGCAACATTAACATAACGAACATAACAGAGGCTGCAACTGAAAGCCCTACTGTGACCTACTTTCCTTGAGCTGGAATCACGTTTTCATTCAATCTTTGACCGGTAGAATTCAAAAGTTCAAACGGTGCACAGGGGAGACGGTTGTCGTCAGGCAAGCATTTTACTCTTCGTTAAAAAATAAATTTTAAAATGTTACATTTGTGCTATGGCGAAAAAAAATTTCTTTCTTATTTACCAACAATTTGTTTGGCCGTGAAACTCGTTACGAATTATTTGGCGCGTGGCGAACTGTCTATCCCTTTCTCTGACGTGAGGCACGCACAGGTCTAAAACTCACTATAAACATCTGCCACTCGCCTGTGAATTCCTATGACAGAGGCATGGCAAATAAATAAGCAATAAACCAAACAGCGAATTTCGTACAGGACAACAATGAAAATAGTGACATTAGTCAGCTCATCTTGAGGACCTAGTAACGCGTATCTTCATGATCAGTGTGCACACACGATAAGAAACTACTGCCGTGGGAAATGTACTTCTTAATTAGTTCATTATCATCCAGAGACACTACTAGCACTAAAGCACTTTTATTTAATACCCAGGGGGTGACTTTGGACATGTGGGGTGACTGGACATTGACACAGGGGGTGACACGTGGGATGACTTAGGATACCTACGTGGGATGACGTTGGACATGTGCGGTGACTTTGGACATGTAGGGGTGACTGGACATGCGGGGTGACATGTGGGGTGACTTTGGATACGTGGGATGACGTTGGACATGTGCGGTGACTTTGGACATGTAGTGGTGACTGGACATGGACACGCGGGGGACACGTGGGGTGACTTAGGATACCTACGTGGGATGACGTTGGACATGTGCGGTGACTTTGGACATGTAGGGGTGACTGGACATGGACACGCAGGGTGACACGTGGGGTAACTTAGGATACGTGGGATGACGTTGGACATGTGGGGTGACTTTGGACATGTAAGGGTGACTGAACATGGACACGCGGGGTGACACGTAGGGTGACTTTGGATACGTGGGATGACGTTGGACATGTGCGGTGACTTTGGACATGTAGGGGTGACAGGACATGGACACGCGGGGTGACATGTGGGGTGACTTTGGATACGTGGGATGACGTTGGACATGTG
>PNEQ01121884.1:28555-61828 GCA_003012365.1 Medauroidea extradentata | reverse complement strand
AAATTAAACATTTACCAAAAAAAAACTATCAATCCCAAATTATCATTTAGCCAAATAACCCAACCATACAGCATAACTAATATCCAATTTATACAAGTTAAAAGAAATTTCAAAAAAAGCAAATCCGATAAACTCGACAAATAGCCATAAACCGTCGGATTCTATAACTTGTCTTAAGAAAAAACCATAACCTAAAAAAAAATCTAAATCCTGCAAAATCCACCGTAACAATATTTATGTTCACTAAGATGCTTTGCAGCATTACACTGTTACATTAGACTGGCATCAACCAAGCTTGAAAAATATTCACAAGGCAGTCTTTTAAACTAGTTATATACTTGAGGAGAGAAAGCAAAGTAATATTAACACTACATAAGCTTAAAAAATTTCAACTTGTACAGTTGAGACTGAGAGAATTCCAGACAGCTCGTGCACAACTTTTCACATTTTGGACACATCGGTAATTTGAATGGAATATTTTCACTTTGTGTGGAGAAGATGTAGAGGAGGGTCTTAGAGCACCTTACGCATTTGAGCGCGACATCATTAATGGATTTTGCTAGCCGAAATCATTAATTCTGAGTACGCTACTGATTCAGTATTCTGTTATTTTTCTTCAAATAAGCTGACAGTTTCTAACGGACAACAAAATGTTATCCTGACAACGAGCACAGCTAGAGAAGACACAAATTCGTTAGAGACAATCTTCATGTCATAATCTCTTCCAAAACTGATTAAAAACAAGACACGTAGCTTGTCTTTAACCTATATTACAATAAACAATGTGGCTGGTATTATGGTTCCTCGGCTTCGCTGTACTTAGTAGCAACAATCTGTATTCTCCGTAAGTAGGTAAATATGGTTTAAGGGGGCCGCCAGCCTTGAACGGTTTTGCGTGTTAGAGGTATAGATGTAACGCGTTAAAGGGCAACCTTGAAACGCGCATCAAATAGCATGTCGCCCTAACGAACCAAACGCTTAACTAGCTTGACAGATTCCCTCCGATCCGTGTTTACTATAAGACTAAGCGGTGACCAAATAATTATACTAGTGGAATGTTTGTAGCAATGTTCATGGCACGTTTCTATCTGAGTTACGCCATATTTCGGTTAGTATACATTGAATTACGTCGGTCTGATAACTGGAGTTTTTAGCTATGTTGAAAGTCTTAGAAACAATGTTTTTAGTGAGCATGGTATATTTACAATAACATTTCGTCCTTTTCCGAAGTGGGTTTACTTGTCGTACATTGGCACACTTGGCGCATGAGGATAAAAAAAAGTATTTACGAACACACTGCAGCGCATTTAATGAGTGTGGTAGGCCGGGCTCTTAAACACAACATATGTTTGCTTAAAAAAACATACACTCTAATGTCTACTGTGACTGCAACTGCATCATCACTTTCGACGATTTCTTAGGGAATGGAATTAACGTGTAGCGACGAAGAGCAAATGTTGTTTTGATGATTAGTCAAATTAACCCTTTTCGTATTTTATTTGTGAGTTTATTGATGGCGTCTTACAATTTAACTTTAGGTTCTCTGTGATCTTATCTCTACACCAAGTGCGTCTGTTTTCTTGTGTCGTACTGAATCAACCCAGGAAACAAAATTAGCAAACAGCGTTTCAATCCCCGGTGCTCTACGGGCCTTCGCGACTTCCCAGACGAATTATTTAATTAGGTTTTTGCCGTTAATTTCCTTTGCCTTCATTCCTCACTTCCTGACCGTACCCTTGCCCCTTTCCACACCTTCTTCTGCACCAATACCACCCAACACTTTAACAGCGCGCTAAAGACGTGTCTGTAAGATTCCGTGTCGATAGGAGTCTTTGATACACAAGTTCGGTAAGAAATACCGGAACTTGATGTTTTGCCCTTTCCCAACTCATTTAGAATACTCGAAGGCAGTGGGGATAACAGCCGCACATCTCTCCCGTTTATACTGTCTCAGAAAGCTAGCTCTTATTTACCCTCTTGTATACGAAGATTCCGCCATAACTTCGGCAGAGTCCTCGCCTACTAGGGTGAGGCGGTAGAAATTTAATTGAAGAAAACCAGCTGTGAAGAGTTCCGCGCTATGCTCCCCTTTGATTGGCGGTGTTTGCTTGCTCAGACAAGTAATTATGCGGCATATTTCATGATGCTTGAACCGGTAAAAAGTTGCACGCGCGTTTAAACTGCTTGTTTCCCCCGCTCTCCTTTTGAAAGAGAAGAGATTTACAACTTCTTCCACGCTACTGACTCGCTCGTGTTTGATTTCCTTCTGGGCAGATTTATTTTACATTCAATGTTAAGTTGCCGCTCAAATAGTTAGCTGTTTGCGGAAGAATTTTAAATTTCTTCATATGCTCGTTCACCAGAAAAAATATTCTTAATTATTCTAACAAGGTACAAAGAAAGTAACACATTGAAATGGTACAACGTAAAAACAACAGTAACAAAGCCTTTCTGAGATTAGGTCAAGTTGTGACTAAATCCTTACTCGTTTGCTGCGCTGTTCATGCTAAAAATTACACTAATTTATTGAACTACACTACGGATGTTTCAACATGTGTGTCTTTGGACTGGGTAGTACTTATTATGTCTAACTATATGTCCCAGCATGAGTTGCAATGCACATTTTTTTTGGTACCCTCATTCTCCCTCTCTAACCGTTTTACCTCCCTGTAACAAATTTGTTATTATTATTGGTAGAAAATGTTCGCTTGCGCACGCACAACTCACTGAAGTTTCGCTGCAATAGGATGGATGGTATAGGAAGGCATAGATGACGAACAAACAAGAAACGAACGAACAAACATGCATTGCTACAGTCGTCACCATAGAAACCTACGAGAAGAAATACTGTTTGTCCAAGGCAGACGAAGCAACCAATTATAAACCATAACCGTGCGCTACCATAGCTACTTATTACCACTATGCGCAGGGGCGGACGATTTCTTATTGGTTCTAGAAATATTGTGTCTGTTATTGAACAGAAATCGCCACTAGTTTTGTCTTGCGTAATATACGCGAACCTACTCGGAATGTATGTTGGCAAAATATCGTAAACCGCATTGCAGAAATATCTCTGACCTTTAATATAATTATTAGGTATTCCATAATGAATAATCCCAAAACATAGCATGCCGGTCTACGGTGCGAGAGGTCCTGGGTTCTAATTCCGGTACGGGCATTAATGTTTGTGCCTTTTTCTTAGGTTTAGTTAGTTTGTAAGCCGTCTCTCACTAAGCCTGAACAGAGCATAAGCCAGGAAAACGTTAATAAACCCTCTATAAAAACAAGTACACATTACCTGCAGTAGGCCCTACTATGATCACACAAACGAAAAACACTGTCATATAAATTATAAGCGTCTTGATTAAGCTTGACAGTATCTCATTTCAACATTTCAAATGTATTAATTATTATTATGTTACATATCATTTTGCCAAAACACCTAATTCACGCGCATAGTTTCTCTCCGTTGAGCGTAAAGAGTCGGCTTGCGATCAAACAAGAGTTTTCCTATAATAACCGCTGTAGTGGGAGGCGACAGCGCATAGCATCTGTAAGTTAGTAACGTACTTTAAAAATGTTCGCGCTGTTTCTAGTATCCCCCCCCCCTTACCCAACCTTCCATCGCCTTGACATCCGTGACTCACTCATGACGTAAGTGACTGGAATTCGGTCGCCGGTTGGAGGTGGGAGGCTGGGCGACTTCGGAACGTAGACGGAACACGGGACAGAGGACAACGTGCCAGCTCTCACGTTGCACAAGCAAGTGACTCCAAGGCTGTAACAACGGAAATAAAGAATAAGCAGATGTACAGAAGCGAAACGCCGTGGTGGCGACCGAAGTACGCGTCTTATCATACGTCACGTAAACTAAGTACTTCTGAAGGCCCAACCAGCAGGATTAACTACACATTAATATATTTCACTGTGATTGCAAACGTTAACTTTTGAGAAATAGTAATCATGTTTTGCGGAGATTCCTTAAATTTTGTAGAACTGATATTCTGGCACTGTAGTGTAGTAGGCCTAATTTTGTTTTCAACGTACGCTGATATTCAAGATAATGTTATTATTCCACTAAGCAAGTGCAGCATCTAACGTTTAATAAAGGCGTGTTTCAGAACAAAAGCTTCATTAATGCTTATATTATTAACTAACTTACTCAACACTGTCAAATTATCAGTACTGCGAGTTTAACCAAGCCTCCCCTACAGTAGTAGTTTGTTTTTCGTATTTACGTTAACAATGGTGGGATGATATAAACTAGCGAAAGGAAAAATCTTAGCAAGTCATGTAAAGTGCCCGTTTTACCGTAGACAGTTAATATGTTTAAGTAGCCATTCATAAATTAGATTTAAAGCACAGACGTTTATGCAAGAAGTACAGAATATTTCAAGGACTCGCTTGACAGGCAATGTTGCTGAAGTGACGTAGCCTACATCAAACACAAGGCCTCTTCGCCCTTCCATTACAGCAAACTAGTAGTTTATTTCGAAAAGTCACCCTCACAGAACGAGGTAGACTTCAGGAATGCCGTTTAGTCGGTCCTCGAGGCGGCTGGAGTAACAAACTCGATGTCACGCACTTTGTGGTACGCGGCGAGGCACGCCAGGAAAATATACTGTCTCCGGACTGTTCTTTCTGAGTTGAAGCGCGGATTTTAATCTTCCCAAACACAGATGCCGGACACATGTCAATCTCTCGCGGAAGATGAAACGTTCCTTTGCTGCTGAAATAGATTTTTGACACAAATGTTTCGTCTTCTGCTGCCTGATTCAACGTTATGCCTCTGCCACAGAGTTTATGGCATGCCATTGCGTCCAGCATGGTAATCCAATTTTCTTCATTAAGAGCAAGAAAGCCCATGGGCATGATTATATTTACTTATACTACTAGCAGTGCGCCAGCGGCTTTGCTCGCCTGTGTTACTCATAGCAGATAATATTTGCTTTCATTGAAAAATCTCTTTGTACACCAGATAGGTAGTTAAGTCATCAAGCGTTAGATAGAAAAATATGCTAGTTGAGTTAACTCTTCAGGAGTAAGTCCTTGTAAAAGTACAAAGCATATCCTTGTAAAATCATTAGTTCATGGAGTTACAAGGGTAAACTTTGTAATACTACAAAGGAATTCCGTGTACCTATACCGACAGTTCCTGCACTGTAAATTATTTTATAAAATATGACAGGGCACTTCTTCATTGTACAAACTTTTGTAAATGTAGAAAATATTCCTTGTAAAATCATTAGTTTATAACGTTTAAGGGATTTTATTTGCTGCAAAAAAAACTTAAAAAATGTGTAGCCTACAAATAAGTTCGCCGGAAATTACTTATGCAAAGATCACAACCTATGAAAAGTATTTTCTGGAATAAAGTGAATATTTATATTAATTGCGTGCTTTAATAGGAAGAATTAGTACTGATCTTTACATTGAATGAATACAAATAAATAAAACCTTATCAGCAAGTAAGTCAATGTGGTCTATGGGTAAGATACGTAGATTCTAAGCGTGGGGAGAGTGGTTCGAAAATTAGCATCTCCCGAGATTTTTAATTTTTATTTTTTGAAAATAATCATTTGTTTACGTCCTTTATTCAGAACTTATTTGATAAATAAGTTCAATGTTATTTATGAAGTACAATGAACATTTAAATTAATTTTTTTCCTTGCTGAAAATACAGCTACAAGGATAGTCTTTGTAATTTTACAAACATATACTTTGTATTTAATTACAAGGATAACCAATGTAGTTTTACACGGAATTTCTTTGGCATCTGGGTTTCCAAGGCTTTTCTTTGTAAAAGTACAAAAATTTTTTTTTACAGTGAAGCACGGTGATTCGGGTTCGATTACCAATGGAGTCATCCCCAATCTTTACGCGTGGAAAGCGTTGGCGTTGTCATGTACACAACTGTATTATTTTAAAAAAATGGTCACGGGTTTTAATTACTTTTTATTTTTAGTTGTACTTTTTTTTCATGTGAAGGTATCTAAGTAACGGGCTTGCATTGCTCTTTCGTGAAGTGCTTTGAGGAAATTTAATTGAAAGTACTTTTGCTGAAAAAGACGTTTTGTAGCATATTATGGTAATCACGAAAAGCATACATGCAAATTTCGAACATTGGCAAGCATAGGCGCGCCTAGACCTTTACATTATGGAGGACCGGGCTACTTCCAGGCTGCAATTCGTTCATTGATGTTCAACGAACGGTCGCACGTATTTTTACAACGTCAGTACTTACCACGTTGAAAGACTTAATAAGGGAAAAGGAGAGGGGGAGTTTATGGCCCACCCTGAAGACACGCCTGCGTTGGCAAGTGGACGGCGCACCGGCGATTGGTTGAAGAGATTTTGTTCAACATTTAACATCTAGACTTTAAGGGGGAGTGTAAGATAATTTTATTACATTTTCGGTTTTGGAGCCATAACATTTAATAAAATTGTGTTATCAAAATTTTCTCTTCGACAAACCATAGGATATGCTACATTCTTGGTAAACTGATTGATAAATAATAATAGGCGTATTTTAGCGGTTGAATTGGTCACAAGCTGTTAGCAAGCGTTTGCCGAATCTGTTTGCATTTACAAGAAATCGCTAAAATGCTATATTCAGTAAACATAAATGGCTACCACCATGGAGTTACGAAATTGTGAACTTGTTATTGTCTTATCAGGAATAGAATTGGACTATATAAAGGAAAATACTTCTTCACGAATACGTTTATTGGAAAATAAACTACTTTCACTATTTTTTTTACATGTACAACATAATCAATTGTAGAAATAAATTTAATTGTGCACCAGTATATGATGAAAAATTAATATTGCATCATTTTATTTTAAAATAACTTAAGTTTCGTCCATATTTCACATAAATACAGTTTGTTTTGGTTTCAGATTTGTTCGAAACAAAACAAGAAATAAAAGTAAAGGTAAACATCCTGTGAACAAACCCTGTAACCGTCCTCCTGCCTCGGTTGCCAGAAACGTGCAAACACCCTCAGCCTGGTTGCAGCATGTTTGCAAACACCCTTGTAAACAGGAGCGCTAAAATGCTCTGTTTACAGGTACCGCTACCAATTCAACCGCTAAAATACGCCTAATGAAATATTACATTGTTATTTATGTCAAACAGTTTACATATAACATGGCCTAAGCTTTGTCGAAGATAAATTTTTGGTAATACAAATAGATGTTATGCCTCTAAAACTGAAAATACAAGAAAATGGTGTAACATTCCCCTTTAAGCGCTGGTGAGGGGTGACATGATGTATGGAGCTTCGCCGGAATGAAGGGGTGGGAGGAAACGGCGATTTTCGAGGAAACCCGCTGACCAGCGGAATCGTTCGGAATGATTCCCACATGCGAAAATTCGGGAATCGAATCCGGATCGCCTAAGTGTGAGGAGAGTGCTCTAGCCTCCGCGCGCCGGCGAAGACACTAGTAGACGCGCGCACAATGGACCAAGGATGAAGTACTGCAAAGATAGGTCGCTGCTCCAGCGGGATGCTGGCCCACTCCAGATCTCTCCGCTCTGCGCTTGCCCCCGTTATCACCACGTCACGAGAAATGCCTCTAAAATTAGAACAAAACTTTTGTCTGTATACTCTCCTCCTTGGAATTTATAACCCATACAATGTTAACCACTTAGCTCAAGTGTGAAAAACTTCTCCAGTCATAAATTATTTGAGCGCTTAGAAGTTTTTTCCCTCGCGAGAGAGAAAAAATGAAGAGGAGGAAAGCCCGAAAGGCCGAGGTCTTCTGGAATCGTTACTGGGCGGAACGATAGACGAGGGTACACAGGGTTGTCCACCCGCTAGCCAGTTTGTTCAGGCGCGGTAGGACGGCAGCAGTGACGTAGCGTGGAGTGTTCCAAGATATGCACTGATTAATACAGTAGAGCCACGATTTTTTCTCGAAAAGATTTATGCATCATTTTGTCTCAATGTCTCACGTGCACATCGGCAAATCTGCTTCATAGTTATTGGTTTGGTGTCTGTCTCATTTGACTGCACAAACAGAATAATGTTACTATGACGTCATACGTCCGTTATTTGCCAGTATAAGTCCAACACAAGTGAGAGTTAAAACAACCAATCACTGATCATGAAGCACAGCTGCACATGTTGACATAACTAGGGCCCGGTAGTTTTCACGAAAAGATGTTTGCCCCACTTTGTTTCATTGTCTTACGTGTACACCTGCACCTCAACTTCATGATTAGTTGCAGAGTGTTTTTGTGCAGAGTTATTTATTCATTTGACTGTGCCAATCAGTACATGGTTAACTGTGACACATCACGTCAGTGATTAGCGGGTTTAACCTCCACACGCTGGGTGTTAAGGCTTCCAATCACTGACCACAAAGTCGAAATGCAGGTGCGTACGTAAGGCACTGAAACAAAGTGCCGCAAAAATCTTTTCGCGAAAATTACCGGGGCCTAGACGTAAGTCATTGAAATCAAAGGTGCAGACATAAAATCGTTGCTGTAGTGATAAACAATGACTACACACAACACTGAGTTGTCTGTGGAATCATTATATTGGTAGAGAAAGACACACTCAACAGCCAGTAAGGTACCAGGGACAAGGTACGAATACTCCAGTAATACACCTCAGTATTTGCAACTGCCACGTGCTCCAAGTGTATAGTCGGTACTAATACCGCACGCCTTGGAACACGACCACGCTTCGCCATTGGACGGCAGTAGTCATAGCCGTCTAGATTAGAAGGCCGCGGACTTCGACATGCTGCAACCCTGCCGATACGGATCGTTTTGATAGCGCTTTGAGCTTCCAACGACAATGGCTTGCCCTGATTCGCCGGTATGTCGGACAAACAAACCAATCATGGAACGTCATTGTCGTTAGAGAGCTCAAAGTGCTGTTAAAACACCTTTTCTATGACTGCAACACCACACCTGAAGTTTGCTGGTAGAACCCCAGTACACGTGAGAGATAAAACGCCCGATTATTGATTACGAAGCATAATTGCTAGAGATGGTGAAATTTCGCGAATTCAATGACCTGCATGTTATTATCAAATATTCTATGCATACGCAAGCCTTGTCTATTCATTCATTGTATGTTGTTCCACTGAGTAGCAGCTAGTGGACAAACGGTCGGGACTTGAGTATGCATAGGATATTTGATTCTAACATCCAGATTAATGAATTAGCGAAATTTCACCATCTATGAAAATGCATATGTGCGCGTAAGGCACTTAAAAAAACTAGGGCGAGATTCTTGTCGCGAAAGGTTCATAGTCACAGAAGTAATGAAAATATAGGTATGTGCAAAATTCGCGTTATTTTTTGTCAGCAGCCAAAGACTCGATGGGGTCGTAAACTCGTTCGATGTCTCCCGTTGGCCGAAAATGTCGTGGCTACATGCGAACAATTATTTTAGCCAATGATTAGAAGTTCAATGCTAGCGTTATAAAAAAAATGCTTTCTGCGATGTTCCAAACAATATTTTTTGAAAGGTCGCGAAAACAGTCTAGTGATAAAAAATTTTGTGCGGATCGGTACACATCAAACCAGACGCAATATGAGTGTATAATGCCACAAGATACTGAAAGCTGGAGACATCTAAATGTTCAGCGAGTGTATTCTCAAATTCATGAACACGAGAGGAAAAAAATAGGTGTTTCAGTTCACTCTTGTTGATGATGAACGACTGTGCATTTGGCATCAAAAGGTCGTTACTTGCACGCTCTGTTCCATAATCCGCCACAGCCAAAATGATCTGGCAGAAATCCAGGCGGTTAATTTTTTTTTCTCTGAGCTATGTTCTCGGCACTTGAGAAACATTGTAACTCGTTAATTGCAGAACTTTCATACCGGTCTTAGAAAGACCACACAAAAGAATCACAGCTTACAATGCCGTGCTGTTATATTTTGCGTACTTCAAAGAGGATACGTGCGTGAACCCCCTCCCTCCACTGTAACTGTAAGTTATAGTGAAACTAAGAATCGCTGTGTTGTTTTACGATGCGAGTAGAAAGCTGTGTGTATTTGTCGTCTTCCATTTGACTGTGTCAAACAGAACAATGTTAACTGCGACATCCATGGAGGTAGCGTAAGGTCGGAATGAGGGCGAGGGGAGTGAACCTAAGAGGGGGGGAGGTAGTTAGCAAATTAGTCAGCCGCTATACCGGTTTAACCTCAAAAGTATCCATCGGACTGGTATATTTAAGGTAAATGAACAAATTATGCTCTTTTATTTGTTCGGTGATGTTATACAGTAAGGGCGTATCAACATGCAAGTCTGTTTTCTATATGTTATGTGTTACAAAAATATTGTAATATAAACTGCACAGTGAGCAGTATTGGGTGAAAAAGCTATTTCTAGGAAGTTATAATTTTTTTTAGTAAAAATCTTGTATTGTTGATAATGTCCTTGCTGCATAACACCGTGATGTTTTAGGTTGAAAACGCACTGTTTACACACCTCCTAATTAATGTTTCCTCAATTTTTTAATTAGCCGGCAATATTGTTCACAGCCACGTCAAGCGTTTGTTTGGTCACACTCATGGCGACATGCTCCATCTGGATTCTTCTAACATCTTTGGCGACACCACATGTCTGTAATAGGCGCGTATAACCTCCACACGCTGGGTGTTAAAAATATCCAATCACTGACCACGAAGCAGAGATGCAGGTGCGCACGTATAGCACTCAAACAAAGTGTTGCAAAAATCCTTTTCGCCAGAACTTTCTGCCCCTACGTACACTTCACCGTGGCGTTTATGGACAGCTGACGACTGTTACGTAGGGATTGGAAAATTTCGCTAATTCAATGACCTACGTGTTAGAATCAACTATCCTATGCTTAATCGAGCCCCGATCATTAGTAGAGGTACGTAAATTTCGCAGATACATTCCAGGTCACGTTGAACGCCATTTATGTATACTCCATTGTCATGTCTGTGACTTGCTGGCGGCTGTTACGAAACGCGTTTGACTACTGCAAGCCAGTAGTAAATAAGGAAATAATGCGAAGTGCTATCGCTTGCTACCTGCTTGTACGGTTATAAGCCAATAGATAATCGATTGTGGCCAGTGGGTGTATAGGACTGACAAGTCTAGGCTGCTGCCAGATCCGCGAAATTGACTTTCCTCTAACCATTAGTCAACTAGCTGCTGCTCAGTGGAACAGCAAGCAGTTATACATAGTACAATGAATTCTAGCCTGCAGGTAATTGAATTCGCGAAATTTTTCAGTCCCCACTGTTACGACACGCCGATGACTACTTCAAGCCAGTAGTAACGGAGGAAATAATTCGTACAGTTATCGCGCGCTACCCGCTTGTACGGTGCCAATGGACAATCACGAGTGTGGCCAGTGTGTGTGTAGGACAGAGAAATATAGGCTGCTGCCTCATGAATCGTAGAAATTGACGTACGTCTTATAATTAGGGAGCTGAAAAATTCGCAATTTCTTTTGGCCCCAAGCTAGAACTCCAGCAACTGTAGGTTCGTGTCCTTAGAGTAAATATAGGGTAGAGGGAGTATCCTCTATACAGTTGCGTACGAAATTGTGTGTTCAAAATGTGTCACGTGACTTTAGTGAAATATGCGCGGCAGATTTGAAATAACATTGAGAGCCAAGATAATAATTGCTTGGTAATCACAACTAGTTGGGTTATTTTGGTACCATATGAATGTATGAACTAAGGAGAGCATACTACCATATTATCGCGTGGTATAATTGCGTAGAAATTTCAGAACGACAAATGTAAACAATGTTTGTCTCGTTGCTGTTTTCCTTAACCCAGCTGTTTTTAGTAAAAAGTAAATATTAGCTACATACTAACTATAAGGTTTTGAACCGAGATCTTGGTGACACCACAAAACTAAATATATATTCTGGAAGGTACGCTATGAGTTTCAAACAACACGGCTACATTTTTGCGCCGAGAAAACATGAATAAACAACACCAATCTCTCGAGACCATGTTGGACACACATTTGTGACGTCATGTTCCCTCTACTATATATTACCCCTATGTTCGTGCCACTTTCGCAATTGACCCGTGACTTATTTGACACTTCCTGGCAGAGTCTTAGCCAATATTACAGAATCAACTAAATACAGGCCCATATCACTGCGTCATCGAGCAGCCAGTGAGCAGATAATGTCTACTTGAATACATATATATTCTTGGAGGCTAGCCTAGAGTTCAGTGAACCCGCTATTATTTCCGGTCTCTACTACTCATTACTAGTGGTGTGTGAATTTCGTGGATATATTTGACAGTAGCATACACCTGTCAGTCCTAAACATGCACTGCCCAAATTTCAACTATCCATTGACGTCTAAACGTACGAGCGGGTAGCGCACGCGATTGTCATACGAATTGTTTCCTTATTTGCTACTGGCTTACAGTAGTCAAGGTCGTGTCAAAACATTCATCGTTCAGCCACAGCGGCGACAGTGAAATATTCGTTCTTGATGTCCAGCCTGGTCTAGAAAACATCCCCGAAATTCACGTACTTCTACCTGGTTTGAAACGCGTTTAGTTTTCAGTAGGAAACTATTCTGGCAAAGTACGCGAAAATACGTTTCAACTGAGAAACAATGAACTTCTAACTGATAAATCGGTAATTACTAAATACTAAGTTATTTATTACTAAACTACTAAATACTTAATCACTGGTTGTTTGCGATGGTTGAAAATCACGAGAATCTTTTCTGCCAGCGTATTTTCCAAACCAACGTAGCGACCTGCACTTTGCATGGAAGGATGATATTTACGTGGTACTTATAGCTCAGCCAGTTTCCCCATAATGGTATTTCAAAGTCAATATTTGCATGATTTTAATTGATAACCCGAAAACAAAACATCATATTGAAACGCAATAATTCATGAACATGTCAATGGTTAGGGCTTTACGCATATAGAAACATAAAACTAAATATTCTTGTATTAAAAAAAAAACTTCTAAAATAGCAAAAAAATCCAAATTTCAGTAATTATTAAAAAATACTAAACATCGTTTGAATCGGTTGTGTATACGTGAAGCCCTAGCCAGTGGCATGTACTGTACATTTACCGTGAATTATTTCGTTTCAATATGATGATTTGTTTTCGAGGGGTTTATGAACTAAAATCATGCAAATATTGACTTTGAAATGCCATTATTGGATAACTGGCCGAGCAATTTTTTTTCTAAGAGGATGACGTGCTTCCAAGTGACGTCTACGAAACTAACGCTTTTTCATACAAATAAAAAATAATGATTTTTCCCCTCACGAACGCCTTTAAGAGTGCGTGGTAGATAAATAAACGCTGAAAACTTCAATTGATTTCTACGCTTTTATCGAAGCCAATGTGGATAAAATACTCAGTGACAATCCTAGGTAATGGTGTTTGCCAACTTTATGAGTAAATATTTATCCAGAATTACTAATTCGTTACGCGTGATCTCTTGCGCCGCAGTTAAATGCACGATGATCCGGCGTCAGAGATTGTGCCTCAGAAGTTCGTAACACCGGAAACTATTTTGTTTAAAACGTTGGCTAAAACTATTGTCTAGGATTGCTATTGTTTAATTTTCGCAAATTGGCTTCAAGAAACCTACAGTTATAGATAAATGATGTTAGCGTTGAATTATGTACCACGCCGTCTTATTAAGAAGAATGTTACTTCGGACGCAGACGCGCAAGGAAGAGGGTGAGGGGGGAGAGGCATTGTTGGACGCACCCTCGGTGTAGGCGCGACGCTGACGCAAGTGCTTGGTGCATCCTCCCTGGGGGGTGTGGCGGGGGATGCAGACGCCACGGGGCGCACGTCCAAAACCTCGCTCAGAATAGTCGTTGCCGCCACCGCGAAAATGCCCGAAGATAATGTCGTGTGTGAAGCGCCTCTCACCCGCCCCCGACGGGTTATTACCATCGCGTCCACTTTAAGGACGGCCACTAATATTAAGTGAGCAACGCCCTCCCTAACTATCGCATCTCCCCGCGGAGGCAGCATCTAGGACTTACCGGCGAGGGGAGGGGGATTTGCGTGCCTCGGATGCAGCTGGCAACGACTCTTGTGTTTCTGACGGCGCGACGGTGAGATGTGGTCACTCTAGTAATGCAGAGCTTTGGCCGGGAAAACAATAGACGCAGATCTATTTTCCCAGACATATTCAGCTTTATGGAACAGTTCACGGTCTCCGAAATAGTTTCAATCACATTCTCTCCTCGTTCATAAACTGGCTTCATATTTAGCTTCGATAGAGCCTGTGATTTTTGGTGAAAATAATTCAGCAGCAATTCGTTTCAATGACTTATGTGCACATCTGCAGTTCTGCTTCATGGTCAATGATTAGATGTTTTTATCTCTCACAATTTCAGCGTCTTCGGGTTCTAACCGAAAATCACAGGTGTGTGGTGTCTACAATGACCTTGTTCTCATTGGCTCAGTCAATTGAGAGACACCTCTGCACGCATACATTCTGCCAACAACAGCTGCAGATGTGCTCATAAGGCATTGAAACAAATTGTTTTAAGATTCTTTTCACTAAAAATCACAGGCGTTAGACATATTTTGCTGCTCTTCTACTGGCTACCTTGAGTAATGAGCTGTGTAACAAACATGGCTGCTATTATGGTGTGGCGTAAATCACTCTATGTGTTTGCATTAGTTTTACACGCACAGTAGAATTGCAGTTAGATGCGATATGATAATAAACGTTACATTTCAGGTTCCAAGACTGTTGAGGCTAGAAAGTTATTTGATTTCACTTGGTTTAGGCATGTAACCTCGCTAATGTTTAGCTTCAAACGCTATCAAATATGTGTGCGGAATATGTTCAATTAAGCATTTTTTAAGATCTCTAGTGTAACCATTTGCCACTGACATTCTACTGAGCAGTCATAAAGACTTCTGTCAAGCTTGCAGTTGCGTATGAAAGAAAAATCACACTTAAATAATTAACGGTGCTCGTCGGGTGTGCTCACTTAAAAAAAATGTTAACCAATTATTTTTTGAATACGGCGAAATAACAATTTGCTTGACCTTACAAAATATTTTGTTACAGGAACAATACAAATCACAACACACCTGATTTTGTTGACCTAACAAAATATGTAGTTTATTCGACGAAGTTCTTACGCTTGACAGTAAAATATTCTGTTGACGAAAAAGTTATAATTTTCTGGAACTTCACACATGTAAATTTTGTTGCTCCGTCCATACCTTTTATGTCATTACATTCCCTGGTTTTTAAATTACTTCTCGAGGCATATTGGGTAAATTCAGTGACAAATACATCTGATTGAATGTCATGCAATTTACGAGCCATACTTACTTTAGCGAGAGAGCCAACAACGCTCGGACTGGACTGTTCCTGATCCTCACTGTGATCGGTCCTAGGTTCAATTATTAATGATAACATGTATTTGTCTTAGTGGTTCGCCTAAAAAATTTTTGTCTCAGCAACAAAAAAAAATATTAATTTCGCTATATACTAATTACTACGCTGCGACAATCTAATTTTGTTTTACTCAATCAAACCTTTTTCTCAGTGTTGCCCGCCTTCTTTTTAATTAGATGTAACTACGCCGAAAAGTCTAGTGTCCGCCACTAACGTAGTCCCATTTGAATCCAGTTATTACATTGTGCGATAAGGCCATTTGAAAATTAAGGTTTTTTACTATGTTTGAGTAATTCAAAGTACTTAGACTAGTTTTTATAGCAAGCGAGCGGTTGGACACACGTTGTAGTTAATGGAACAACACGCATTTGTTGGCTACCTGCTGTTAGCTTTCGTCTATTTATCGAATACGAAGTCTAGTTATAAGTAGGGATGATGGTTTATCGCGGGAAAACTTGACTGTTTGCTGGGTTTCAACACACTTTCAGCTTACCAGAAGATTACTGGCTTTCAATTGTACGTGGAGCTGTTGCCCTATTTGACTGAGCCAGTAAGAATCCTTCTGTTGTAATATTGTATGCCTATTGTTGGTCTGTAGACAGCTACGTTATGTGTCAGACGTACATCCCCCAATCATATATGTTGCAATTAATTACAGCATTTTAAGGCTATGTTGGCACAAATCATTTATGCGATATACCATCATCTCTAGTTATAAGTATTACTGATCATTGAAAAATGTTCTATTGACACCCTCGCAAACTTATTTGGTGTTTATCACCATTTGTTCATGCAGACGTTCGCAAATGTCGTGTTACAATCGGCGATGTAGTAATTAGTCAGGCAAATGAATCAATGGGAAATATGTCTAGTATTACTTATTTAACAAGGTTCGTTGCATGCTAAACACTGGATGCTAAACTGAAAAATTCGACATTATTTCAATACACTTCGGGTGAAGAGACCAATTAGATAACTAAGGCTGTCAATCGTAATATTAGTCTAGTTTCGATATTAAAAACTGTTCTATCATCTGAGACAGCTATAATACACGTTGTTGTGCACCCTCGATGAGATTCTAAACCGAGGTGATACTGGTCCAATCTTTGATGTTCTGATTCCAATCTGTTCTTAGTCTCTTAGTCTACTACTCCTCCCCCTTCCCCATTTTCCCTTGGCTGATGAAGAGTTGTATACTATTGTACTTCTGTCCTCTGGTAACATGTCCGAAGTATTTTATATACCTTTGTTATGACTCAATCAATCGTCATTCTCTCCGTCTTGGCCATTTCTAGGACAATCTATTATATGACTTTGTGATCAATAAGGTCATCAACAACTTTCTATGTACCAATATCTCTGCGGCTTTCAGTCTTTCAGTAAGCCTTTTATTAAGCGTTGCTGCTTCTATGACGTATACAATAAAATTGGGTAGATGTAGCATTGTACGATATGTAGAGATGATGGTTAGAGGCACGATTATTTCGCGTATTGATTCTAGGTCAGGTTGAACGTCAATAACGTATACTTCACTCCTCCTCCTGTGATTAGATGAGAACGGTTTTAACACACATTTGACAACTGCAAGCCAGTTATAAATAAGGAAACATGTCGTGGGGATATGGTACACGTTTGTACTGAAAGAAGCCAATGTATAGTAGGCTTCAGCCGGTACACGTATAGAACTGAGAAGTCTAGGCTGTTAACAGATGAATACGCGAAATACTCGTGCTTCTAATTATGGTATATCGCGAAAATGTTTTTTGCTAACATACCCTCGAGAACACGGTAGTTCCTGGTGACATGTACATATACGTCTCACACAACGCAGCTGTCTGCAGACCAATAATAGGCATCAATATAACAATACCCGGATTCTTATTGGCTTAGTCAAATAGGGTAACAGCTCCACGTACAAGCTAAAGCCAGTGATCTTTTCATAAGTTGAACGTGCGTTGAAACCCAGCAAAAAGTCAAGTTTTCCCGCGATAAACCATCATCTCTAACAATATGTTGTCTCAACTCTCAAGCATATGGATCTGTCACAGAGTAAATTTTTCATGTTGTTAAATGCTGTTCGAGCGTTAAGTAGGGACTGAAATATTTCGCTGGTTCAACTACCAGTAGACTAGACGCTCCAATATTCCACATACGGCAGACATACATGTTTGTTCATTGGCTACTTCGCCAGTGAACACGCAGTTGTACGTCAGACACGTTAACTGTCGAATCGGTGCTTTTTTCCTGGCAGGGTTATTATTTTGTTTCATAGAAACGAAGGCGAAACTAAAAACCATTAAAAAAACTTATACTCAAATGCGATAGTGTTTGAGGTTTTCCTGAAATCAATTAGTGAAATTTTCCCGCCCAGTAATGTAAAGGCACTAACTTACTGATCACTCCTGACTGACACTTTCAGCAGCGACCCAATCTTTTTATTGGAGAAAAGTTTTAAGCATAGTCCAACGCATGTTTCTGGAGTAGTTCCGTACGAATACCGTAAGTAGATTTTCAGATATAGCAAGCTCAAAAAGCTGTTTTTAGCCATATTGAGAAGCTCAGAAATGATTTTTCCAGTTGACGTGATGCTTTGAAGATATCTTTCCGCCATCGTTTGAAATGTTTAAAATATATTTTATTTCCGTACGTTGACACAATGGGAACATGTGGAATAGTTTCGTAAATTAAAAAGAAATTACGTACACATTGCACGCATTTCAAACGCCTGGTAGGCGGCGCACTTAAGGAGGATTGAGCCCTGTCAGATAGGTTTTACGGTTTTTCTTATAAATCAGGGAATAGACACATTGTTTTACTTTTTTTACGCTGACAAGGCATAGTTTATTGTTTCATTCACTTTTTGGAATCCATATGGCATTGTTACTGTTAATGTTGCGGCCTCTGTAGTCGCTCCCGTAAATAAAGCAATTTTTCCTTTTCAGCTGTTTCCCGTTGCAAAATAATGAATATATTATGGTTCCAGCAATTACAGAAAATCGATTAAGTTTGTATCTATGCTTTGTCGTGACAACAATTTTGATGCACCGACTGGAACAGAAGCTATCGAGAAGAAACGTAAATCCAAGGTGGTAGGGATCAATACCCTTTAAGGCATTTAAGCAATTCGATTAAAAAATCGTGTCACAAAAATCTTGGGTTGCTATGTGTATTAAGTATACAACCGACCCATTTTGATTCTGCATGCTCATCTAGGGTGTGACAGCACACCGCAGACATCGCGCGTGTCTCAGGGACGAGCCACCAGGCACGTCACTATATCCTGCCCATGATTTACCACACCCTCTCTCGAGCATGCGCGGGGCAGGAGGTCGGGGGCGGTAAAGGGGTGAAAATGCTGCCACCCTTCGCGGTCTCCTTTGACGCTGCTCGCCCGCGCATGCGCAGAGCCAACCTAACCCACTCCGCGACACCCCTATCAGCCGCGTCTTTGTGAGTTATCGTGCCTCACTGTTTAGACTATGACTGACTGTAATATATTGAGGATGTCTGCCCGGAATGCCTCCTATATTCTCGCTGCGGGCTATTTCCTTCCTTCCCTGTCATTTTTTTTAGCCCCCTCGTGAATACGTCGGCGGGGTGTAGTATTTTTAGAGCCTAGGGGTTAATATTGAAGATAAAAATTCTGGAGCAGAATGAAATGCACAAATATAACTTTAAGAAAATCTAAACACTGAAAATTCACGTCACGGTAAACAAACATTTGAAACTTCTAACTATGAAGAATGCCGATCAGTTCTTCGGACGTCACTGAAATTTATCATGCACATTGGGTTAAGATTTCTTGTAATTTATAAACCTCAGGGAATGATTTCCGTACCACCAGTACACCTGTGTTGTATTTCTTCAGCTTAACAAAACATACGAAGAAAGACAAGCCGTCCAATTAAGAAAGTTAAGAATACACTTACTGGTATGTTTTCTGTATAAAATAGCAACTATTACCTTACTGACTTTTAACTGGACTGTCGGGTTGTTAAATACAACTTGGTTGGCGCTAGGAACTAGTTTATCAAATACACTACAACTAGGCCTAACCGAAGTGGCCGTGGTGGCCGAATGGTCAGTCCACTCACCTCCCGTCAAGGTGATCCAGGTTCGATTCCCGGCGGGGTCGATCCCCGTATTTTGTGGGAATCGTGCCGGACGATGCCGCTGGTTGGTGAGTTTTCTCGGGGATCTCCCGTTCCCCCTCCCCCCTTCATTTATACATTGCGCCATGTTCACCTCATGCCACCCCTCAGCAGCGCTAAAAGACCTTGATAGTAAGATAGGTTAAATAGGCAAGGAATTATTAGTTTGACAGTCGACGTTAATTACGTTGCCGAGGTTAATGTGATATAGCAGTTACGACGCTCGTATCTGGTAGGCTACTGGTGGATCTTGGTAGCGTTGTGACTGGTGGCGATGTGGAGCAAACAGACTCCTTCGAGAGCGTCAAACGCCCCAGTATCACGCCGTGTGTAGCAACTCGTATCCTGTTGTAGTGAGGAATTCCGCTCTCGCATTGTGTCCAGTGTTGTGTTGCCCTGGGTTAGGAACTATGCGATTGCTCAGGCGGCATGCTTGCTAAGCTTCACCTGCCTTGTACTTATATTTGAGCTAAGGGCACACTAACACAAATAATTGAGCGCACGACAAAACGTCGCTATATATATATATATATATATATATATATATATATATATATACACACCAGCTATAGGTTTCAGCTGGACACTGTTTCTCGTGGCATTGCATTAATTTAAAGTTGTCTTCGTTGCGAACGCTATACTTTGCAATTATATCAGGAAATCAGGTTTCTTACAATTCTATTTACTATCACTAGAGACACTGGAAAATCGCGGGAATAGTTGACTGTTTGCTAGGCTCCAACGTGATGTATACAACACTGAATGTTTGTATCAACATTGGCTATCGTTTATTTGTAGCATTTTGTCTCTCTACAACAGGCCCAGTTAGAACTGCACAACTTAGACACACACACAGCGTGTGTGATTTGTCCCAAAACACTTCACACGTGCCAAAGTTAATATAATACAGTTTATTGGAGACTATTTTTAACATTTTCGCGATTTTCCAGTGTGTCTAACTATCACTTATGTAGATGATAAATGTTAAAATTCAGATTGCGTTACCTTACTAAGGATTTTTACAAACGACCCCATTCAGTGAATTCGACACAGGATGTATACCACTCCAAGCGAATTCATGTTTTATTTATGCCTGTAATAATACAATTTATAATCATATAAGAAGATGAATATGTATGGAACCTCGAGTTCAGTTTTGCTTCGACGTTGACGTCAGTACAAAGAGAACTTTTCACGCAACGCAAGTATAAGTGTTTCCCACTTGCTTGTATTACAGTCCACTCAGAGCGCACCAAGCAACCAGTTAAAGCTGAAAAAAAAAATATGTGTTGTGTGATTACTCGCGATGAATGCGTATGTTTCATGCTCTAACCACTGTAAATCACTGTACTTCCAATGATAAACATTTGTTACAGTAAACGATTCTCAGCATTAAATTCTTGTAACCCAGATGCTGATTTTAAACTTAAATTCACGTTCACAAAATCCAGATGGTGACTTTACTCCAGTTTATATTTCCCTCGCCGAATATAAATATGCGCATCAATAACTCGGTGTAGCTGACCTTGTAGTCGTTGTCATGACAATGAGTAGGGCCACGATTTTGTCGCGAAAAGATATTTACCCCACTTTGTTTCAGTGACCCACGTGCACAACGGCAGTTCTGTTTCAAGGTTATTGGCAGCGTGTCTTTGTTCAGACACGTTTCTCATTTGACTGCACCAATCAGAATAAGATTATTGTGAGTCTGTACGTCTATAATTTGCCAAGGCCAGTGAGAGTAAAATCATCCAACCAGAGACGATGTAGCAGAGCTGCAGGTGTGCACATGACGCATCTAAACCAAATGTTGCAAAAATCTTTTCGCCATAAAATCGTGGCTCTAACAATGAGTATAATTTTTTTTCAGTAACTGAATTTTCGTTCGATATAAACTATTTTGTATTATTCAACTGCGAACTGTAGGGTGATTGCATTATTTTTCTATTCAACTGGGTTAGTGTAATACTTGTTGACATAACTACAGTACGCCGCCATATTGCACTGTACAGTCGCACCAACTCCAGAGCCAGTGCAAAAAAGTATTGCTCGCAGTGCACACCCGTTCAGTGCGAAACATCAAGTATAAAACTAAAGCCAAGTGTACTCGCAGCGAGTTCCAGTAAGTGGACGACGCAAAACTCTGTCAGAGTGTAACCAGTTTAGTCCAGTGCAGTCATTGGAAGACGCTATTAAGTCTGTCAAAATGTTGTTTCGACTTGTTCATTATTGTTCAACATACAGAATGTCCAGGTTCAGATTGGAGCAAGAGACATATTATTTTGAAGTAGATTTTGGGAACTCTCACCCATCAGCACTGTTAAAGATTGGAGATTTATTCTGACGTAAAAAAAATCCAATGGAAAATAATCATGCGACATCTAATAAACCTGAGAACATTCTCTTTATTGTACCGTAAAATTATATCTGACATAATATGTAAAAGAATTTACGTAGCACAGCTAAACCCATAATGTCGGGGTTAAACTGCCTTGGAAACGGCGTGAGAGAACGAGTTCTGCCCATTGTGCCAATGTACGAAAATAAAACAATCTTTGGACGGACGGAACGTCATTGTTAATACACCATGCTCAATAAAAACATCGTTTCTAAGTCATCTAACAAAGCATCCTTTCCAGGCTGCCGTACTTGAAGACATATTAGCTGGATGTATGGGAAACCCAGATAGAATCGTGTGCTGAACTTTGCTACAAACTTTCCACCAATGGAATTATATAGTAACCGCTTAAAGTCCCGTAGATAAAAGAGATCAGCGGGAATCATGCACTTGCTACTTGCTAGTTCAGCTCTGAGTTCGTTTGGGCGATGCGATGTTTGATGCTCACTTCAAGATCGTCCTTATAAACGCGTCACTTCCGAACGTGTAAGACGCAAAACCGCTCAAGGTAGGTAAATTCCTAGTTCGAGACGCAAATTCTACGGAACGCTAAGGCTCCCTCTGACCGTGGTAGCTGTAAAAAAAACCTTCCTAAAATATTTTGGAAGTAGTTCACCGAAACGCAGCATGGGACAGTTACCATACTTCCGCCTTGTAAATATGCAAAATGTTGCAGTTGCTACAATACAACTCTGGTAACTTCAGTATACATTTGACTGTTTTATAAAGAAGTCTAGGAATACTACCATGGATGTCTGGGAAACAATTATAGCAGTTTATACCATACGCCATACCTACTTTCGTAGCGCTCCTATACGCACGTCTGGCAAATTCACAATTTATTTTTTAGAGTGTATGTAGTGCAGTTCTTTACTATTATCCTTTTTTTATACATGAGTTTATGAGGAGGCCATATCATTCAATTGTGGGAAGTACGGTTTATAAATTCAACGCCCATTTTTGTCTGTGAATATGCCGTACTTCGAATCAAGTTACGGTAGTATTTTTCCGCATACGGCAGTCTGTAAAAAGCCATTTTCAACCATTTTGTGGAGCACGAAAACCATATTTCTTACAAGCATGCTGAGTTTTCGAACTTACACAGACATAGTTTGAAGTGTATGTTCATTTCGTAGATACACAAAGTTTGTTTAGGTTAAGTAGTTTCCTTAATAAAAAAACACAATTGTAAAAGCAACACATTTAGAGAGAAGACAGGGGAGACGCGATGAAATCCTCGGAAACGACTTCACGGCGGGTAATATTTTCGGCACTTGGACGTGCTGTCGCAGGCGACAGGAACATGCCTTAAAATCGTAACCAGTAAGGAGGGGTGGGAGGGAAGTTTAGTAAGCCAATAACATAATTCTCGAGGATGCGCGCGAGCGCAGGGCAGAAGCGCTGCGGTGCGGGCCAATGAAAATATAGAAAATTTGGCTGGCTTCCTACAGAGACAGCAGCTGTGTCACCCCCCACCCTTCTCCCCACGACCGACGACATACCCTTCGCGACACAAATCATAACTTCGGAATGTTCACCGATGTGCCGAGCGTTGTGATGACTGAAAGGTTTTTCTTCTCTCGTTAACTGTTCCAGGGTGCACGCCCTACATTTAGAGCGTGGTATAATTCAATGCTAAAGGTATCAGTTCAGAATTGTATGTTTCTAGAAGACAATTTGCAAAAATAAAAAAAAACAGCATTCCTAGACAATAGTTTTCTCAACTTTCTGGGCAAAAATTTTTCTCGGTTAACGTATATCTGAAGAACAATCTCTGACGCCGGAATCTCGTACATGCAATTGCTGCGCAAGAGATCACAATTAACAAATGCGTCATAAATGTTTATTCATAAAGTTGGCAACTTTAATTATCAAGGATTGCTGTTTTGTAGAGATTTACTATATTGACATTCAAACAGCGTAGATCTCTGTTGAAGAATTCAGTGCTTATTTATCTACCACGCCCTCTTAAGAGCCCTATAGAGCACGCTTAGATGCCGGGTTTGAGGTACGGAAACATGCGGGCGATACGAGCCGGGCTGCCTCGTTCCTCACCAACCGTGCCTGCAGTGTTTCTGTCGTTGGCTTTGACCTATGAGTCTTTAAGTGAGCGTGGCAGATAAATAAACGTTGAAAACATCGATTGATTTTTCTACACTTTTTTCAAAGCCAATATGGATAAAATATTCAATGACAATCCTAGATAACTGTATTTGCCAACTTTATGAGTCAATATTTATCCAAAATTACTAATACGTTACTCGTGATCTCTTGCGCCGCAGTTAAATGCACGAGGTTCCGGCGTCAGAGATTGTGCCACAGAGGTTAGTAATACTGGAAACATCTTTGCTTAAAACTTCGGCTAAAACTATTGTCTAGGATTGCTATGGTTTAGTTTTCGAAATTTGGCTTCATGAAACCTATTGATATAGATTAATGCTTTTAGCGTTGAATTCTGTACCACGGCGTCTTAAGAGGTGACAATTTTTTTTTTTATTTATGGAAAGTTCATAGTTAACTCCAGAGCGCATGCTTATCTATTTAAATTTTACGATTATGGTATGTATTCTCTACGTGACAGCAATCTGATTTTTTTTTTTTTTTTTTTTTGCATTTTGAGGTACCCTGAAATCATGTTTCTAAGCATGTCATGTAAAAAACAAAAAACAGAGAAGCATAGTTTTAAATGTGTATTATTTTCGTAGATAAATACATCGAAACGCATGTTTACCAGTATCTCTTAAAAACACTTTCTCCTAACATGCTGCAACACATTTCACTAGCAAACTGTATAGGGCACTTAACTGCTGGACGTAGTGAGCCAAACGTTATGGGGTACGGGCTAGATTTTATTATTTTAGAAAAAAAAAGTTATTTTGGTCGGCACTTAATATCTAGGTCTTTAAGGGTGGGTGAAGGGTGACATGATGTGAGTAAGGATCAGCGCTGAAATTATATGGGGTGGGGATAGTTGCGGATCCAGCTTAGGTTTTGGAGGGAAGGGGCATTCTAAAAAATTAGCTATGTCCACACCTCGAGTCCGGTGGCCCTCCCGAGGAAGAATAAAGTTTATAAGGCGTAAAATGGTGCTATGTAAGGCATTTCCTAAAACATTTAATGCACCACTTTGAAGTTTTTTTAGTATTTTACAGGTTAAAAGGAAGGGGTGAGGGCTATTCAATATGAGAAAAAGCGATTTGTTCAAGTCCCTAATGAATGTTCACCGTCTTCGGAAGAGAGGTCACTGGGGAAGGAAGAGCGCTTCGAGAGAATTCTTTTTCTGGGCCTAATCTGAGACACGCATCATTCGTGATACTCGTAAAACTGTTTACAATTATTCGATCTGAAAAGGATAATACAGTTCGCGATCTCTCTTGGTCGTCATAATGGTCAAATGTGTACGAACTTGAGCTGTTTTTGGATAATTGCTGGAGTCTTTGATGCTTTGTGAAAATATGTTTACACAAGCCTTACGTGCGCATCTGCAGATCTGAATCGAGGTCAATGATTGGACGTTTATAAGTCTCGGCGTTTTGGGGTTCCAGCTGCAAATCAGTAAAATCACACACTGAGGAAAAAATTTTGTTGGTGCAAACAAAACTTGTTTGAATCAACCAAATCATTTGTATGTATAGGGGCAACGAAATATTTGTTTGCTCGTACCAAATTATTTTGTTCCCTCGATTTGTTTGAGGTAAATAGCTGAATTTTGTTAGCAGTACCAAATATTTAGCTGGTCATAAAAATATTTCGTTGGACATATCAAATGCACATGCAATATTTTAAGAACTAAAAAAATGTTTGTGTTTTAAGAACTAAAAAAATTATATATTAAAAACTTAAAAAAATTTCTGAAATTTTTAGACCTAAAAATGTGTATGGTTGGGCCGGGATTTGATCCATTATCCATTCGCTTGCCTCTTTCTATCCATGACCTAACCAACTTTTTTTTAAATTAAAAAATGTTAGGCTCATTGGCGAGGTCTCAACATCGCCAACGAGCCAAATACCCCCCCCCCTTTTTTTTCCAGCTTTATTATAAGACAATTCCCCAGCTGTGACGGTTTTGTTAACTCTTACAATTGAAATGACGCGAACGGACAAACACAAATTTGGCACCCAGCCAGACCTGGGAATCGAACCCAGAACCCTTCGTACTTAAGTTGGTCGCTCAACTAACTGAGCTACGAGTGCTTCCGTGACATTGAGATTTTTATTTGTATACGAATAGTTGGACCTAATATTAAATTACGATTGTAATGCATTATTTTCAAACATGTTTGTCTTCCGTCTGCGAAAAGGTAAACGACGTCAAATAATATTACCGAATGATTGCCGTGCACCGTAGCACAAAGAACGAGACGTGCAGCTGCGGTGTTTTTCAAGTTTATAGCATTTTCTTTTTTGATCGATCGAATTAACCACTCTGAAATTGTTATATCTAAAATTAAGATACTTGAATTATGCTCATTAACAGTTCAGACGTCCTACTTGTCTCACAAGCTTATATTTTGAAAGTTGAGGTATACAGTGTTCGCCATCTTTTCGCTCACGCACGCCAGTCTGCCGCCTTCCGCAAGTCAACCAAATGTATTTAGTTTCGCCAACAAAATCATTTATTCCATCGTAAAACAATTGTTGGTTCAAAGCACATCACTTATAACTAACAATATTATTTTGTTGACAAGTTGTAAAAAGTTGTTTGTTTACACAATATATTTATTCGACGTCCTATAGTAACCAAATAAACGTTTGGCACAAACTAAGTTCGTTTAAATAAATAATTTGGTCGAGGGAAATAATTAAATTGTTTGGAGGACTTCAAGATGGGTCTTACCAACGAAATATTTTTTAGCTGAAGCAAACATCACCCAAACAAGTATATTTAGTATAATGAAACAATGCTTTCTCTCAGTGCCGAATATTTAGGAATACAGAAGTGAAATAGCCGATAGAACAGCAAAATCGTCACACACGCCAGCAAAATGGCTTCCCTGGCCAGCAACATGGTGGATAAGCCTACGGCCAATCAGCGTAAGGCGGCTGCCCTGCTAGACGGTAGCCAGGCCAGTTGGAAACCTGCCGTAACATGAAGAAACCAAACATACACGGGGCTTGTATTACAAACTCGGACAGCCGATTAACGGTGAAGTTCGGCATTATCAAAAGAATCGCCACGTCATTTTACATCTGTATTACTATTACGTCTGTGGAGAATTGAGCGACGCCTCTGCACAAAAACACGCTGCCAGTAACGCATTGAACATAGTTGTATTGTAGACGTGAACATAAGGCACTGAAAGAAGTTGGTTCATATTTCTTTTCACCAAATATCTGTGGCTGTAAGAAATTCTTACGTTCGGTAAAAATTACTTACGGCAAAGATTTACTACGCGAAAATTTCTTAATGACGGGTAGGCTGCTTAAAAACGCAAGGATTTACAAAATTTTAGACAGCCAATTTAAAATTCTGTAACTCACACGGCGATGCCATTTGTGCACCCATTCATTTAACCACAGGCGTAATTATATTGTATTTTTAATTTATAAAATGTTTCTCACTTGTGATTTACATAACTTTATTTTTGTCGGTATTGGTTATCAGTGAATTATCTACCAGTTATTTTTATTTAATTGCTTATTTAAAATTAAGTGTTTTCATTGGCTTAGATAAAAGTCGAATGTTTAAGAATAATTTTTATTTTGACTCTGCAAGTTATTTAAGAGGAAGAAAAGCTCTGACGTCTTACTTCCCACTAAGGAAGATGTTAAATGAACGAACAGTAATTGAATTAAATACAATAAAATTATCCCAGAAATGGCGTCCAAGAACTGAACGCCATAAGCAAAAGCAGAACTTGATTTCTTGGGTGTGTTGTTAATACCAAAAATAGTCTTCCTCCCTGAAACGCGTCTTTGTATCAGCGGAGGACAGCAGGCCCTCAAGACCATCACCGGCTCGTCCATTGATACTGCCTCCGTTTGATGCCGAGGCCGACACCGCCGGCTGGCAAAACGTCGGGACGCGTGGCGTCGCGCAGATGATACACAATAGAGCCGCGAGACAAAGGACGCCGTGTGCCGGCTACAACGGCGTATTTGTGAGGCGTCGGGGGCGATACACGGTGGCTGGGGGCACCCCCTGACCCCCTGCAAGAACTACCCCCTCCCCTCCTAACATTGCTGTATACACAAGACTCTGAGGCGGCGGGACGCGGTGTCGTTCTAAGGAGGGAGAAAGGGGTGGTGGTGACGGCAGCGGCACCGGAAACATCATTTCTCGCCGCAGACAGGCCGGGGAAGATTCGCCCGGCTCTTTGATTGCCCCGCGTGGGACAAGGCCTTCCTTTGTCGCCGCGCCCCTTTCAGACAATCGCCCCGCGCCGGCCGCGAAGCTCAAAAGACGTCCTCCCCTCCCTCGGTCCATCAATCCCTCCTCGTCACCCGCTGGTCTCGTCCGAAACGCGCTGTCTTCCCCGACAGTTGTGCAATCGATATATCGTGACTACTGCGAGATGCACCAGCAAGGGCGGATCCCGTAGAGTGTAAAGCGGCTGTGGACTCTACTAAGTCTCTCCCTATTCGTTGTTCATTTTCATTAAGACTGTTTAAGTGAGGAAAAATTACAATTATATATTTGTTTAAAGTAGTGTTAGTTTTATAGACGTTACTTGGGAGTATAGTTTACTCTTACAAAAAAAAACTAAGCCAATTTTCCCATAATGCCATTTCAAAAGCAAAATTTACATATTTTTACTTCAAACAAAACTAGAAAACCAGTAATTATAATAAAATGGAAAAACTCGCATCAAAACCGCATGTCCTTGTCTACGGCTTGAAGCATATAAAAACCCATTCAAATAAAATTTTTATAATTTAAAATTTAAAATTTTTTATACTTTTTGTTACATTTAGAAAAAAATTAATACAAGATATTTATAATGGGTTTTTATATGCTTCAAGCCGTAGACCGCGACATATATTTGATGTGAAATTTTTACATTTGATTATGTTTTCTGGTTTTCAAGTTTTGTGTGAAGTAAAAATATGCAAATTTTGCCTTTGAAATACCGTAATGGGAAAACTGGTGGAGCTATTTTTTTTGTAGGATGAAACTGTAATCTCGAATAATGTCTACAAAATTACCCTACTTTATACAAATATAAAATTATGATTTTCCCCCACTTGAACGCCTTTAATTCGTCTCTGCGTATCCGTTCTGCACAGGCATACGTTCCCCTCTTTTCCCCAATAGCCTACCTATTACAATTAATTTAGATAAGTCTAGATTAGTTTACGTTACTTTAGATAAGTTCAGATAAGATTAAAACATTAGAAAAATCTATGTTCTAATTCAAAGGTCTTGACAGGTTGGAAAAACGACGGTAACAAATAAAAATCGAGTATTACTCCGCGACTCATGCATGCACAGATCGATGAGCTCGCCGTTCAAACCAGCCAGTAGCATGGTAGCATCGTCTATTACTCATACTCTTTGGAGAGCACACATCCTTTCGCGTAGGGTATTGGCACACACACGGTAAACAAGTCGCTCCCTCCTTCCCGTCTCTTCTCAAAAACCATCACGTTGATTATAAATTGTCCAGTGAATGTTTTTGAACTTAAATTAAGTGCCCCAAGTCACCCTAGGTTTTTTTTTAACTTCTTCTAGAATTTCGCATGACATTTCAAAATCTAAAGATTGCTGCTATTTTATTGAATCTTACACAACATAAAAACTAGTTAATTTACTATAACAAGATGACTTGCAACAAAAAAAAACTCATGGAACTGTTTCTGCATTTAAAACAATTTTTTTCGGGGATTAAAAAATAATTCATGTTTATCTTAAGAACAATTTAAACGGCTTTTAATTTTTAAATAATCCTTACATTAGCTCAGTGTACTTCCAAGCTAGCATTTTTCTTTAGGCTACTCGAGAAATAAATACTTCAATAATATCTCAAATAAATACCTATAAGTGGTGAAAATAAGACTTTAAGGAGTCCGCATTTATTATAATGATGTCCAGTTTTATTTTTACGTATTTGTTTATTATTTAAGATTTTATACTTTTCTAACTCTCACGCACTTTCCCCCGTGCATGTCTACCATAGCCTTGTGCTGTTCGTGGGCAAGCAAAAAACATAAATACATAAATACACGTTTAGGTAGAATGTCCGCTAACGTTGACATACATGTAAGTAATCCTAAGTAGAAAAATGTTGATGTATCAGTACTCTTTGTTGCACCGCTTACTTATCGTTAGTTAACTCTGTTTCGTGTAACTTTGGTAAAATTTTACAGCTATTAATGGGCTATAATTTTAATATTTTGAGATACGTGTCACAATGCAAGACATTTTAAATTCTCAAATGTGTCCATTTAACCATTTGTACTGATAATTTTGCCTTGAATTGTGACAGATATCACAAAATGTTAACAGTATATTTCCATAGTAGCTGTCAAAATGTACCTAAACAGAGAATACCAAACTTTACAGCAATATACTGTGACGAGTCCGAGAAGGGATATACTAACTAATGTATCATGTAATTTGCTTAGCCAATAGATAACTAACCTGGGGATCGTATCTTATGAAGGCATAGTAAAACACTCTGTTCTTCGCGCTCAATTTATTCCGTGAACTTTGTATTTGTGACGGTACGGTGGCTTTTAGCAGGCTGGCCCGAATTCGCTAACAATCTAAAACACTTTCGCGAAAGTTTATAGAGGGGTCTTACATCGGCAGTGTCTTCCAGACTTCTTTTTATTTTTGCTCGAGACAATAATACAGGACTCAACAGTCCAGAGGAAAATATTTACTGGCGATCTGCATTAGCGCATGGTGCAAACGCTTGCCAGGGGACAACTACCCCGCAAGATTGATTGCCGAACCTTCCGGAGATTTTTGTAGTTTCATTTGCGTCGTAGCCGTGATCTTGCACTGAAATCTGGCGAGTATGTTATGTGTGCACCAAATTATATTCTGTTTGCAGACATTATCTGCGTTGAACAAATAATTTTGTGGTGACCACAATATTTTAGGGGTGCCAACTAAAGGATTTTTTGTGGTGATCACAAAATAAATTTTGCATGGTAAATATCCACAACATATTTTGTAGCTGTCACAAAATATTTTTTTTTCCGTGTGCTGTGGATTTTTCTTAGGAAAAAATTTCTTAGATATTTATTGCACGTATTATCATTGCAATTTTATTGTTTTGTGACAAATTTAAAGACCTGCAAATTTCACGTTATTTTTATCAGCAGACTGCAAGACTCCAAATTGCTGTGCACTCATCTGACTTGCGTTGTTGGCCGACAGTTTATATGGAGCGCCTGAAAGACTTTCCCAACCAATGAAACGAGGTCAGATCTAAAATGCCATCTATCCTGTAATGCAGGCACACGAAGACCCGGACCCAAAACCGTCACGGAGCGAGTTCAAGAGGGCGTACGCCAACGAATTCTAGCCTGTCGCCAGATAATAGTGCGAAATTGGCACTATGTATGTATTAGAAGAGACACTGAAAAATCGTGGAAATATTTAAAGTCACCATAGGCTCTAGCAGAATGTAACATCTTTAACCTACTGTAATTGGACGATGTAATTCGTGACACTGACGTGTGAACAGTTTAGGAACAAATTACACACGCTATATGTAGGGCCACGATTTTGTCGCGAAAAGATTTTTGCCACACTTTGTTTCAGTGACTCACGTGCACATAGGCAGTTCTGTTTCAAGGTTATTGGCAGCGTGTCTTTGTTCAGACACGTTTCTCATTTGACTGCACCAATCAGAATAAGAATATTGTGAGTCTGTACGTCTATAATTTGCCAAGGCAAGTGAGAGTAAAATCAGCCAACCACAGACGATGTAGCAGAGCTGCAGGTGTGCACATGACGCATCGAAACCAAATGTTGCAAAAATCTTTTCGCCATAAAATCGTGGCTCTAGCTATATGTTAAAGCTGTACGGTTCTAACTGGGGCAGTTGAAGAGGGAAACAATGCTTCAAATAAATTATAGCTAGAGATGATGGTTTATCGCGGAAATGTTTTGTGCCAACATACCCTTGAAAACGCTGTAGTTAATTGCAACACACATGACTCGGTAATGTACATCTGGCACAACATAGCTATCTGCAGACCAATAGTAGACATCAAATATTACAAGAGCGGGATTCTTACGAGCGAAAGCCAGCAAACAGTCGAATTTTCCCACGATAAACCATCATCTCTAATGATAGCCAATATCTATAAATAGAAACCTGAAAATTTCGCGTTTTCTTTCAGGCTAGAGTTTCACAAACTGTAAGTCTGTATCAAGTTCATAATTGGTCGTTGACTTACACGATACTTCCTGGAAGTAGCTGAGCCAACTGAATACAGGTCCATTTCACTGTGTCAGCGAGCAGCTAATAAACATCTGCTGTCTGTACGATTTCACATATATTCTTGGAAGCTAGCCTACAGCTCAGTGAACTCGATAATTTCTCGGTCTCTATCTGTAAAATCTTCAGTGTTATAGATAGCATGTTGAAGCCTAGCAAACTCTGATCTTTTCCCTCGATTTTTAGTGTTTCTATGTATTATTAGAGATGATGGTTTATCGCGTGAAACCTTGACACAGTTTGCTGGGTTTCAACGCACGTTCAGCTTACCAGAACATTACTGGCTTTCGCTCGTATGTGGAGCTGCTACCCTATTTGACTCAGCCAATAATAATACCGCTATTGTAATATTTGATGTCTGTAATTGGTCTGCAGACAGTAATGACGTACATCAGTCCATTATATATGTTGCAAGGAACTACGCCGTGTTTAAGGGTATCTTGGTACAAAACATTTTTGGCGATATACCATCATTAGAGATGATGGTTTATCGCGGGAAAAGTTGACTGTTTGATGGATTTCAATACACGTCCAGCTTATCAGAAGATTACTGGCTTTAGCTTGTACTTGGAGCTGTTGCTCTATTTGACTGAGCCAATAAGAATCCCGCTGTTGTAATATTTGGTGCCTGGTATTGGTCTGCAGACAGTTGCGTTGTGTCAGTGTTTTCAAGGCTATCTTGGCACAAAACATTTTCGCGATGTACCATCATCTCTAGAGGTACGTCAATTTCGCGGATTCATCAGGCAGCAGGCTAGACTTGTCAGTCCTATACACCCACTGGCCACAATCGATTATCTATTGGCTTATAACCGTACAAGCAGGTAGCAAGCGATAGCACTTCGCATTATTTCCTTATTTACTACTGGCTTGCAGTAGTCAAACGCGTTTCGTAACAGCCGCCAGCAAGTCACAGACATGACAATGAAGTATACATAATTGGCGTTCAACCT
>PNEQ01121884.1:0-28455 GCA_003012365.1 Medauroidea extradentata | reverse complement strand
ATCTAATCATCTCTAACCATCATCTCTAATGATGGTATATCGCGAAAATGTTTTGTGCCAACCCATGAAAACGATGTAGTTACTTGCAACATATGGGTGATGCACGTCTGACGATACATAGCTGTCTGCATACCAGCAACAGACGCTATTACAACAATGGGATTCTTATTGGCTCAGTCAAATAGGGCAACAGCTCCTCGTACAAGAGTGTTGAAATCCTGCAAATAGTCAAGTTTTCCCGCGATATACCATCGTTACAGACAGGAAATATTCGCGGGTTAACTGACATGTAGGCTAGCCTCCAAGTATATATGTGTATTCAAGCTGACAACAGGTGTTCATTAGCTGCTCGCTGTCACAGTAGAATGGGGCACGTTAAGGTATATTGTTGGTATTGGCTCAGAGACTTCCAGGAGATGTCAAATAAGTAAAAGGTCAGTTGCGAAAGTGACACGAACTTATAGTTGCTGGAATTCTAACGTGTGCGTAAAAGAAAACGAGGATTTTTCAGGTCCCTAACCATCGTCTAAGCTAGGCTATTTTATTTGACTTCACTGAAATCTTATAAAGAGACGAGAGTGACCTATTATATCATTACAAATTGTCCAAATGTCTGTACAGTTATTCCGATGAAAGTAAGTAAATACGGCACATTAACGTAGTTCCTGCCGAACTGGATTTTTGTAGCTTGCAACACACGTACAGATTACTCTTCACACGGTTTTCATTCACAGCGTTGGCTACTGTTTGTAATAAGTTACTGCGCAGACAAATTCCCGGGGGGAAAAAAGAGGAACGTGTAAATATTTTATCTCGGCATGGAAGAAAAATTCTGTGTACTGTACGTGGAAGAATTAGTGCATCGTATCAAGTGCAGTAAAACTATTACCGATGAAACATGCCGTGGGTTTTATTTCGCTGATTAGTGTGTGTGACTGATCATGGTAGTATAAGCTGTATCAACAAGCGCATTCCTCGCAAAGGTGCGTATCGTAGTTAATTGTCACATTGATACTGACTGTGATCTGATGCAAATAATTAGTTATAATCGACTTTGTGCTGAAGTCATGTGAAATTACGGTTAGTTACTATTATCATGCAAGAAATATGAAACTCCACTCTGCAGACCTGAGAGAAAATTAAAGTTATTTTATCTTGTTGTTATGCACAACAAAAATATTGCTTAGTCAAGAAAATACAACTTTACTAATAATAAAATATGTTCAATTCTTGTTTGTTTTAAATATTTTGTTGTAATCATGCCGGTAACTACAATTTTAAATTTTCACCTACAAAAACAAAAAGTATTTTCTCATGACTGAGTCGATAATCTATGCAATTAGATTACAATTTTATTTTTCTGGTGGAAACGTATGTATGTTTGTGTTTGCTCCAATCCTACGATCTGTTAAGTGAATTATAAAATGTCACTTTATGGACCGTAAGAATAAATTTAAAACGTGATCGTCATTTCTAAACGTTAAACTAGAATGGTACTGTGCTGTAATATGTACTGTACATTTATTTTGCAGAGTTACTTAACAAACTTCTTTTGATAGTGATGTAAAGTTTTGTAACATATTCTGGAATATTTTTTTACATGTCATATTAAATGTCTTGTTACCCTTCCAAATTATTCACTTTGAATACAAAATGTTATTCTGCGTGGGAAACGTAACATTCTGGATAAGCAATTGCAATCAGCAAATATTTACATTAGTGAGTGAAAAAAAAAAAAAAAAAAAAAAACAGAAAAATTGTTAAACTGCGCATGTGGCCTGGAAAAGGGGCCATTATGCTTGAAGTCACGTGTCCTGGCAACTAATTTGGTATACGTAACTGCATTCATGAGACATTAGTGAGGGATTTAGAAGTTCACGCACTCTTTCGTTACTTAAGTCTTGCTTTATTCAAAATCATTATCAATGAGGTAAAAAAGGTAATAAAATATTTTCTTATGACTTGAGGTACTTATAAAGCACATGTGACTTATAAGTACTTACTTAAAGCGAAACAATGTTTTTGACGTAATTTTCGTTTTTGTGATGCAATTATAGTTATTGTAGCATTTCATAAAAAAATCATATAAAATTTTATTTTATATACGTCTAGACATTGCACAGTATCTAGCTCCTTAACTACCACCTCAATACTCCCCATTATGTAGTCGCGAAAAATATATTGTAAGGGACGCAATTAAAAAAAAAATAATTTTAGAAAGTTTAAACACACATTCTACGACGTAAAATGTGTTGATAAATCTAATGTGCATTGCAGTAAAATTCTGTACTCATCATTGTACACTCTGTATTCAGCTACTTGTACATTGGCTGCTGCTCCAGTTTGTGTCTAGTTGTACATCTGACAAGGCAGCACGGCAGTTAGTGAGTATTTTCATACATGTCTGCTATTGGTCCACAGCCCTCAAGGAAGCATTTCATTAACAATGACTGGAGACAGGAAACATTCAGGCGTTCATTGACCTGTAGCCTAATATAATACTGTATATATGTACTGAAGCACAGCAGCTACTCGTTGGCTGCTTGTTGATACAACAATTGGACGTGCGTTTAGCTGCTACAATTATTACAAGCCCAGCGTCCTCCTAGAGGCGTCAAATAAGTCAAATAAGTCAACATCCAATTGCGAAAGCGACATGAAATTACCATGAACTTACAGTTGTTTGAGTGAAGTGAGTGAAGAGGTTTTGGTCAGCGTTTAACATCGAGGTCTTTAGCGCTGGTGAAGGGTGATATGTGAGAATGGAGCAGCGACGGAATGAATAGGCGGGGGAAACGGGAGATCCCCGAGAAAAACCGCCAACCAGCGGCATCATCAGGCACGTTTCCCACGTGCGAAAATGCGGGGACCGATCCCGCCGGGAATCGAACCCGGATCTCCTTGGTGGGAGGCGAGAGTTATGACTCCTCGGCCACCGCGGCCCCTAGTTGTTAGAATTCTAGCTTGCTTCCAAAAGAAAATGCAAAGTTTTTAGTTCTCTAGCAATGCTCGTATCGTGAAAATAATAAACGTGTACAGAAGTTCGAAATATGACGAAATTTAAAAATTAAGTGAGCATGTAATAAATAGGCCATCGACGGGAAACTCTACGACGCATGTTAGGACCGGTGTTCGTTCAAAGCGCGGAGTTCAGGCTTGAAAGCCACTGCCCGAGGGGGAGGCAACATTTAGAAGACCGCTGTGATCATATGCGACCCGCCTTTAATCTGCACGACGGCGCCGCTGAGCGACGCGGGTTGATTTGCGTCGGCGGGCCTAATGAGCTCGCCACAGTGGAGAAATTAACTGGCGCTTTTTGCCGACGTTTAATGGTGTTTACCCGGCGAACTGAACCTGGCGTTATCACTGGCGCCCATTGTGCCGCGATACAAAGACGAGCGACTCCCCTGCCGACAATAACACGCCACAGGGGGCTGTTCCCGGCGGCTCACAAAGAATTGGCAGGCCCTCAAAGTGGGCCGGCCGCGCTCTGTTCGCCAATTAAATGGCACCCACCGCCCGCCGCTGTTGGGATTGTAGCAGAGCGTTTTGTTAGGCCGACTGCATAGGGCCGAGTAGCAAGGACGGCCGGTGTATCTCAGCCCTAGCCACTACACGAGACAATGAATACCATGTGAAATGATTCTGGTCAGTAGTGAAGAGGAGTCTTCGCCAGTGTCGAATTCCCACCTTTGACGCGTGGGAACAGCGTAGCGATAAGAGCCAGTGTCCCACGCTGGACGAGAAGCATATCGCCTCTATTCGCAATTCGCTAAACTGGCCTGCAAAGTTTTCGTTGTCTTTTTCCTACGGGACTTTAAGCGGTGACCACAAAATTTTATTTTTGAATAGTATGAAGAAGAAACCAACTCATGCCTCTCGCTTTGCTCTTTAGGAATTCAGGTAATATTTTCGGAGTTACATCAGTAAAAAAAAAAAAAAAAAAAAAAAAAAAAAAATCCTTTTGACCATTTCGAGAGGCCCGAAAATCATGTTTCACAAGCGTGCTGAATTTTTGAAAACATGGAAGCATAGTTTCAAGTGTGTGTTCTTTTCGTAGATAAACATAATATGAATAAGTTAAGTGGTTTCGCGTAAAAAATAATTCGCATGACACGTTGCAACGCTGTCCATGCGTCAGTCGAGGACTCCTCTTAAGGAGCGTCCCTACATTGCAGAGAACTGAGCATCGTCCGACAGACGTACACTTGGAGCGACAGCTGGGTATGTTTTCGTCTGAGAAGGCACACTAAGGGGTGAAAACAAAGGGGCAACATTCACTGCAGAAGAGTATTTGTGAGTGTAAGAGAGGAAAAGGGACAGAAAGTACGAAAATACGCTTTGCTTTTAGTCTGTTTTCTCACAAAGAAATAAGTTATTAAAGGTTTTCAATACGGACATGTAATCTCAAAGGACGCATCTAGGTTACTAGATCTATATACTTAAATTATTATTTTAGCAGAAGAATGTGCCTATTATAAGTAAATAGCATTATATTACAATATTTTGATGAAATAACATTTTTTTAATAATCGTATTGATATTCCGGTATCAAAACTTCAACTCTAATAACAGATATACGGCATTTGTCTTTGCTTCAAAAATGTTTTCTGTCGTAGGCACATTATTCTTTGAGAAATTAGAATAAACAAATCATCCTGAAATGGTGCTAATTTACTAACTAGGGTCACTCCTTAACGTCTAGGTCGTAAGCACTGGTAAGGGGTGACATGTTGTATGAAGCAGCGCCGGAATGAAGGGGTGGGGGAAACGGGAGATCCCCGAGAATACCGGCCGACCAGCGGCATCGTATGGCAGGATTTCCCATGTGAAAATCCGGGGACGTCGCGAATCGAACCCTGATCCCCTTGATGCAGGTGCTGTAGTCAGTGCGCCAACCGCAGCCCTTCAGTGAACACGGTCATGACCAATGAGTAATTATTAAGTTTCTCACAATAAGCATTAAGAGTGAGAGATAGTCATAATCTTGAATAGTTATATTTAGTGTCACAACTTTTCTTCTGGGTAAACTTATACAACTTTAACCTAACTACAAAATAGAATACACATTAAGAAAATTTTAGACATCACAATTTTTTTTTTGCCGTTACCATTGTTACAGATCGAATTGTTACTTTCTTAACTACAATTCGATCTGTAACAACAGTAACGGAAAATAAAGATTTATGGTGTCTAAAATTCTATCAATATGTATTCTATTCCGCAGTTACGTTAAAGTGCCATGAATTTAGCCAAAAGAAAAGTTATGACGCAAAATACAAAAAATTCAAGATGGTGACTATCTCTCCCTCCAAACCGCGGGAAAAGTGAACTTTTTAATAGGCTTCAATGTATGTACTCATTTCCGAAGTTTTTCTTTCCTTTCTGGTGAGTCCTTTTTTTTTTTTTTTTTTTTGTCTGGGCCAATCCTAATTTTGATGCGCTTCGAATGAACGTTCCTGATTCGTCGGTGAACATAAACAGAGTCACATCCAGCCTCATAAGCCTCAGGTCGCTACGCTGGTTTGGAGAGTACTTTTGCGGAATAGATTCTCGTTGTTAGTAAATAATATAGGTAAGGAAAGGAAAAATACGTGATTTCAATGGCCCGCATGTAAGAATCCACTAACCTGCGTATACTCAAGGCTCAACCATTTGTCCATTAGCCGCTACTCACTAGAACAGCAAACAACCAGCGAGTATAGAGAGCTTGAGGATAGTGGATTCTAATATGCCTGGTATTGAACATTAGAACTTTTCCATTCCCTAAATATATTTAAAGTCCTGCATAGCTCCAGTCATTATTTAATGAGACACTAGAATCCACTGACCTGTACATACCAGTCCACAACCTGTGATATCATTGGCCACGAGTCTCTATATGAATGGCTTATTTTAAATAGTGGTACAACTCCGATTTAAAAATAAAAAGCTGTATGCATCATTGTGGTAAGAAATGTTAATTCTACCTTATTTCAAAAGTGGTACATCTCCACGCTGTGAACTTCATTATTTCACCTATATCGAAAACAGAATTTTTGATATTGAATCAGGTTCAGGTCTGGATATCTAAGAAAGAACTAAATTGGAGTTGTGCCACTATTAAAATAAGCCCTTCATATGATGTCGTTACCGTGAGTTACTGCTTTACAAGAGGTTAGTCACTCTACCGTGGACCTTCTAAATACTGGCCAGAAGCATTCTCCGTGGACGTTCACGACATTGTCAGCCTACAGCCGTTTGGATCACAATCTGCGAAATTTGCCCGTCTACCTACGAGTCGAAAATTTACAAATATTTTTTACAGTGTAGTACCGTAGTTCAGGGGGCCGTCGCGACGCTAGCGAGGGGTGGACGGAGAAGCGAGGTGCCGGGACTGCTTGCGAGACGCGCGAGAGCAAATAGGATATCTTGCGATTCTTCTTTGACAGTTGATTCCGTGAATATGCCTTGCTCCGCGGACATCTGGCGCCACGTGCCGGCTGGCGACGCGACGCAGAGAAGGCACAGTATGTCATACCTCTGTCTTCCTGTCTGCATGCTACTCCCCTCCCTTCCCTCACTAAATCCCCTTACTTAGGTCCTCCCTTACTGCAATGACTGCCCAAAATAACCGAATCCCGCCCAAAACTTACTGCTCCGAAACACACGATGGACAGAGAAAACTCGAGTGTGCGGGAGTAGTCTACTGATAATAACAGCAATAATAATAATGGAAAATGTCACAAGGAGAAAGCCAGATAAGGCTATAAAAGTGAAGACCTACAAATAGACTGTCTAGTGTTTCCAGACGACCAATAGTTAATTTTTTTTCAGACTCGACAGATGCGGCCGTAGCAAGACGGATAGAACATGCTGAAAATCGGCCTTACAAATCTTATTTGAGAAAACAATATTTACGGCAAACATTATGCAGGCCCCAAAATAATGAAAAGTAAACATGGAAGAACTGAGAGAGCTAACAAATTTAAGTATCTAGGAGAAATAATTGAACAAGACATTTCGGAAAAGAATCAGATTAAAGCAGAGGTTATTAACAACGCACCACCTCACTAAGGATTTATATAATAAGATATCAGTATCGTCCAATGCTAAGCTTAGATACTACTCTACAGTAATTCGCTCAGAATCGCTATATGCAACTGAATGTTTAAATATAAATAGAAAGGCGATTATGGAAGCACTGAAAATGACAGAAAAAAAATGCTATAGGGAACTTTTTTTAAAGAGGAAACATAATACATGGACGTTGTAATATTGAACTTTATACATATATTAAAAAATTACAGACATTATTAGAAGAAGGAGAATAGCTTTATATGCCTGCATCCAGAGGATCAATACTAGCTGACGGACAAAAAAAACTTCTCACCTATTTCGGCCAGTTAAAAAATGGATAACACTTGAGGCCAAGATATTGGGAGGGACATAGAGTAACTCCGAATTACTCCACAAGATACTGAGAAACGACCGCCACTCAGAAAGAAATTGCAAGATTCCAAAGGTTTCCATGAAAAGCCAAAGAAGAAGAGTCACTTGGATACAGGAACGAAGAGAGAGAGAGAGAGAAACATCGAGAAATGAAGAAAGAAATGGGGGAAAGAATGAAAGGAGAAATAGTTGAAATAAGCGTATTCCATAGTGGCTCATATAAAAATAATAATAGTCCTAAAACTTGGGTTACTTTGGAACCTGGGGGAAACTTCGTCCCACTCAACATTTTTTTTGTTAGTTTCGTGAATTAATGTTTTTATTATTATCGTCTCGTCGGTGAAGTAGTTACTGGGAAAGGAGACAAACACACAGCTTTACAGAAATATAGGGACTGGGCGATCCACCTGAAGCAATTTCGGAAAACCATGGAAAACTAAAATAACGATGGCCGGAGCCGGGAAGCGAACCCTGCTCTTCCCGAACGCGAGTCCAACTTGTTACTGTTGCGCCGCCTCGCTCAGTGTAATTTCGTGAAGACATTTCAATAATTTAAACTTGGTGGGCAAAATTTAATGTTTACCCACTCGGCTCCAGTTAAATGACCCCACCACGGTTATACTGAATTAGACAAAAATATACTGTAGGGTCAAAGAAACCCTTGTTTACGGTAATAAAAATAATGTTATTGTTGTTATTATTAACCCCAACCTAATTCTAGCCTTTAAGGGGTGACACTGATTCAAATAAAATAAAAACACAAAAACAAATGAGAAAATTACACAGAAAATCAGTAAAATGATATTACTGTACTGCATAATAACTAGAAACATTGAAAACCTTTAAATGGAAAAATACATTACATAAATAAACACACTTAAGGAAAACTGAATGTGGGCTATACAGTACGACTCAGAATGTGCTGTATCGCAAATATATTCGGTATTACCATAACACCAAAAAAAAAATAATAATCACACCATATGTTCCAGACAGGAATTAGTCAAGTGTTTACATTATAAAGTAATACTACGGTTTGACTGCCGGAGCCATGCTTTAGGATTGTGAGCTAAGGAAGTATTTCATAAATTTACAAAATTACGTTTAGATAAATTGTTTATCTTTATAATATTAACACTGGAAAAATGTGGAAGGGAAGTGGGCGGAGTTTGAGCCCTACCGCCTTGATTGCAGCGCCAAAGACGCACAACACCCTCTGTAACTTGGTGAACTACAGCCAAACAACAAGGGGATCAAGTTTCCAGGCGAGTGTCCAGGCCTGTTCTTCTACGGTCGCGGTCAGGACTAAAAACCACGTTTGCATAGTATCTATAAAGAAAATTAAGTTCATACGTTGTTTTATATAGTTTTTCCGCCATGTAACTGTACGAAAATGGCTGCTTTTGTCAAGTGACACTTTATAAAATTATCTGTCCTATAATGGGACTTCGATGTCGACAGGACTTCTAAACAACCAGAAAAACCGACGCCAAAACAAACAGTTAGCGAACTTTTATAATTTCAGTCATAGGTATTTTGTAATTCTCGCGTAAACAAGGTTCCTATCGCGCCCCAGGAAAATGGACGCCGGACGCAGCTACGAGAGGAAATATTAACAGCTACACTTGTGAAAACAACGGCGGGCTGCGAAGAGTGTTGTACGACCACCATTCCCTTTGTTTTTTGTTATTTTTCTTAATATACCGGGTCTGTTTCTCCTGCTGCATGCAGTCGGGCGAGTGCTTTATTCCAAACAAAACAACTGTAAAATTCACCCTCCAGGGAAAGGATGGGAGAAGGTATTTTTATAAACCGCATTTCGGCTCGAAAGCAGACACACTTTGTTTGATGTAGCTTTGGCTCCACCCCTACCCTTTACCCCTCCAGCCAGAGGCGTGATCCGCCCCCCGTCCCTTCGTCATGGTTCGCTACTGTCTCTGGAGAAAGATAGAATTGATTTAAAACTGGGTAAATATTTGTGCGGCGCGCGGATTTACGACCGCCCACGCCCCCGCGGACTCGATCTGCCGAGGACGCACAAAGCGAGTTATTTCGCCCGACGGCGATGTCCCCAGAGCGACGACGCCACCGCCCCGGAAGTCCTGGTGACAGAACACAAATATGACGGTGTTATTCTTCGGCGTCCAGGACAACCAAACTTTCATCTGGCATCCCGCGCGGGGCCGCGCAGCTTCCCCACCGCGCTGCACGTCCAGACGTCCCACCATCTCTTCTGTAAACTACGCTCGTCGACATTTTCGCCTTCGTCTACTGTAGCAACACAGGCCCTTTGAAGCGTGGGCAGACATTAGTTGCGTTTGACTGCTGACGGGCGGGGGAAAGGGGAGGGAATTTTAACTTGCCAAAAAATCATAATGGACACATGTCTGGCTCGACTTGTTTTGAAGTCGGGACGTCGAAGACTGCCGTTTGTCCATAAACTTTTGTCAGTCTCCATCTGAGAAACTCCGCAAGGATGATTCAAGTCATAGTTCCAGACGTGTGTGGTACGAAGAACAGTCTGGTAAAAATAGTCCCTCATCAATATGCGCCCGACATTAAAACTCATTGCAAATTGCGTCACAAAATTGGTTCGAGACGTTAGTTGAGCATCCTGCGCTAGCGCCTAGAGGCGATGAGTCAGTTGTGAACAATCAAAAGTTGGTCTTAGTGACTGCGCGCTTCTAGGTCTTGATTGCGCTTGCGTACTAGTTCATATTGGCAATACTGTAACTACAGTAAATGTTATGCAACATGTCTAGCAGTATCTTTACCTTTGAATTTTTTTTTGTCAGAACAAATACGCTCAAAAACGATACCAATTAATCGATGTGTACTGGATTCCAGAAATTTGTAATTAAATTTTCACCTAGAATTAAAACATTAAGGTGGCCGTTGAGTAAACGTATTTTGCGCGTTCGAGGCCTTACAGTACGGGAGCTATAAGGACGACACGGCACGCGACTCACGCTTCCCCCTAGCCTCTAGACGCAAGTCACTGACGTGACATGCTATCTTCTCGCCGACAACTCGTCTCTATGAGACATTCAGTGGTCATCCTGTATGTATTATATCTAGAGCCCACGATTTTTGGTGAAAACAATTCTGCAACAATCTGTTTCAATGCCTTATGTGCACGTATGCAGCTCTGCTTCGTGGTCAGTGATTGGCTGTTTTCAATTTTCAGCGTCCAGGGTTCTAGCCGCAAATTACAGACGTATGGTGGCGCAGTAACCTTGTTCCTATTGGCACAAGTCAAATGAGCCACGGCTGTGCAATTATGCGTTCTGCCAATTACCAAGAAGCAGACCTGCAGATGTGCACGTAAGGTATTGAATCAAACTATTGCAGAATTATTTTCACCAAAAACCGTGGGCTCTAGATATATCTTAATGTTAAAGATAAGTGGGTATTGTACACGCCTATACCTTTCGAAAAATTCTGCGCCAAGATTTCCATGCCTAATAAGGCCATGAAAAAATATTTCGCTGTTTTCAACCCCTAGAAAATATGATTAAATGAGTAGTGATTAACTTGAAACGGGTATACGCTCTTGTAACGTTCGTTAAGTGTTATTCTTAAGCAGACACCACTGATTTGCGTTGAGCAGTTATCGAATTATTTGCTAATGACTGAAGCCTTGCACATCGCTCGGCGGCTACCTAAAGGATGTCAAAGTATCTACATTTAATACCAAAAAAAATTTTTTTTGTTACGGTATACTGTAGTATGAGCTTTGTAGAATATAATTGTGAGTACAGTTTCGTTTTACGAAACAGTTTTATCTCTCATACTTTTCTCATAACGGAGCGTCAAAGTAAAAATTTTGTACGTTGCGCTGCCATGCAAATAGTTAATTCTAGTTTACTTACTTAAACGAAATAATTCACAGTGAAATAACATATCATGGGTTAAGAAATAAAATATTTTAAAAACCGGTAGTGAACAACTTTCATATTTTAAAAAATTGCTGCATTTACATATTTTTCCTTGTAATTTTGCGATTTTTTTTTTAAGATTCTAAATATTATGTTATGTTGTAGTGTTTGGTTACGTAGCCTGTGATATGTTATTTCACTGTAAAATATTTCATTTAAACATGGCAATTGTTTATCAGTATTTGTATGACAGCGTAATATGCAAATTTTGACTTTGACACACTGTTATGAGAAAACTATGAGAGCTAAAATTGTTTCGTAGGAAGAAACTGTACTCACAAGTAATGTATACAAAACCAACACTATAAAATGAAAATATTAAAATATGATTTAAAGAGGGGGGGGGGGGTTCTTTGCAAATTTTTGGTTGTTTTAATAATTTTTATATTTGTTTGAGACTTTCTTTGTTTAATAGGCGTACATTGTGACTATATTTCACATTAATGAAATTTTTCTAGCTTTCATAGTTTTTGTATAATGGCAAGTAAAAGCCAAAATTTGCATAAAACTGTTTTATACAAGAAACGAAAACCAACTGACATACATAAATGAAAAAATTCCCACTGAAAAACATTATCGCGGGCTACGTCTTGGCATAAATAACAAACCGCGTTGAATACTTTTTGATTTTTTAAAACATTTCTGAATTTGAAATAAAAAATTGTTAACATTGTGATTTTTTTAAATAAAAAAAATTCAATGCAATGATTTTATACATGTCAACTTGTAGCCCGCGACACTGTTTTTCAGTGGGACTTATTTCGTTTTTGTACGTTCATTGGTTTTCGTTTCTTGTATGGCTTTTACTTGTCGCTATACAAAAACTATGAATGCTAGAAAACTTTCATTACCTACTGTGAAAAATAGTAACTGCTAGAAAATTTTCATTACTGTGAAAAATAGTCACAACAGATATCTACAAAACAAACATATTTCCTACACAAACAAAAATTATCAAAATAATTAAAATTTTGTATGGACTCCCACCTTAAACGCACTTGGACACCCTTAACATAGCTAGTCAATATTTTTACTTCACTAGCCTACTGTTTCATTATTATTCCCTATAGTCAACGGTTGAAGGAAGAATTTGGGGGGGGGGGGAGCGCCGGATGTACCTCACATGCACGTCGACAAGGGACAGAAAGGGACGAAAGCCCAGGGCGTATCGAGCGAGCAGCCCCGTGCATCTGTTTTTGTGTGCACGTATATTAGTATAATTGATTGCATCAGGTCCATTATATCGTGTGCTCTAGGCACATCCATCATCAAATATGTACCCTGGCGCGCGCGACACACACAGACGCATACGTACATACACATGCAGCCACCCCTCCTCACACACCCGCGTCGCGGCCGGCATCGCTCCAAAACTGATGGACGACTAATTATTCTGGGCCGATTCAACTAATAGGTCCCGGGCATAGGTTTTCCGGATCATCCAATCAGCAGCGCGGACCGCCATCAAAGCGGAGAGCCACCTCCCCCACCAGGACTTCCTCTACGACCCCCCCGCGGTCCATCGGGGTGTGTTTTCCCCTCGGGTTGATTCCATAGCACCACGAGGATGTTCACCCCCACACCATCTATACCTCGCCCCAGTTCCCTTTACGCCGGCCTGGTCCGTGGCTAAACAGTCCAGTTATCGGGAGCGCTAATTGTTGCCGTGTACATGCACGCGAGCTGTATGTATATGTAGGTAGGTGGCGTGTGTCCGGACAGACAAGCAGGATAATGGCACAACGCGTGTTCCATAACGCCCAGCAGCGTCGCACGACGGGCCGGGGTCCCCCACTGATTCCCCAGCGCCCGTTCACAAAGCAGGGCGATGCGCCTGTTGTACGGCGGTCCGTGGTTCGGTACCAGCCTTGGCAGACGTCGTAATCCAGACTGAAAGCTGTGAATGTTCACAATTTCCCTGTGATTTACCACAGATTCGATCCGTTGAAATGGCTCCATCTGGAGTCAGTAGAAAACTGCAGATTACATCGGCGGAATAAACTCACAGGTTGAATCAGAGATTTCCATTAATTGAAAATGTAACGGAAATATTTTAGTTTAGACACACAAAAAAAGCGCAATTTTATAGTAAATGTAGATCTGTTTTTCTGTACGTTTTGCCATAAGGTCAATAAAAGCATACGTCCAAATTATAAAACCAAATAAACACCATCGAAAATCGAACCCAAAATCTTTGAAATGTAAGGCCAACAATCTAATCACTCATCCAAAGTGAGCACTTAAGCTATAAAGTGGCCGTATACCTGTGATCTGTGTCAATTTTGTACAAGGTTTTTCTTTATAATTTACGTACTGTTTACAGTAGAGTGTGGATTTTTAAAAGCAAAGTAACTTTACAGAAAGCAGCAGAGCGAAACTGAACATTCTAAAACTTAGCTATCCACAACACTTACAGATTGTACTCCTGTCATATAAGTACAACCGACCACTCATGGAGTACCGTCAATAAACAAGGAACTGAGGACAGAGTGTACACATGACAGTGGAATCCAGCTAGTAGGTCGTTGAACCCGCGACATTTCCGTATCTGTAACTATTATTGTTCGTCTCTAAGCAGTTGGACCTTGACAAGCTATTGTTGTCCAGTCATTTAGGGAACAACTCTATGCCTACCTACAGTGTTTTGAAGACTATTTTGCCACCAAAATATTTCTGAGATTTTTCACTCTCTAAGGCATAGACATTTTAAAGTCACAATTTTTTAATGTTATATTTTACCTTCGATAAAATTAACTTATCAGCAGACAAACTAACATAATGCAAATATCAATTTCATCACTTTTTTTTTTAATTTGTGGTAATAACACAGTTATTCGTAAGTTTTCTATTCTGCCCATAAATACTGTTGTTATGTTGTGGAGTGGAAATGAAATTGTCGTAACTTTAAAATCAGAAAATGGAATGAAGTATAATTCTTTCAATGACTTTCGCAATTACGTGAAAACAAAAATTTTATCATGATAGCACCTCAGTAGCTGTATAATAACATATGCAAGTTATCATTCGAAATTATATAAAAAAACAACATAACAATTACATACATTTCTCAGCGAAAACACCGAGAATCATAACAAAATTAAATGTCTTCCTACCAAAGAATATTGCTTCATAAAACAAATAAACATTCTGCGGTAAGGAAGTTTAGGTCCCAAGCATAGGATTCAAGTTCCAATTATACTGTTGCCCAAAATTAAAGCAAATCAATGATTTCTAACCTGAAGAATAAAGAATGTAAAAAAAAAAAGAGGATGTACTCTTTGGGACAAAGTTTGCACAGCTAACCCTAATTGTCGTCCTTTTCCCATTCTACGCTTTTTAATAACCTTCCCTTATTTACTCCTCCCTAAACAGGCACAATAAAAGAAAAGGAAAAAACGCGAAAAGATGGTTTTCTTTCTGGCCTTCTCCATACCCGATTTATTTTAATATTAAGACTAATGCAATACTCCTATTAGTAATTCGATTTGCAGGCTGTCGATAATTTAGTTTAATGCATCGCGTGACTTATTTATATATGGCAAGAGTCCATGACGTACGCAGATGGTAGGAGTAAAACATTCAATACTAGATGTGCCTTGTTTGCATAACAGACGAGAAGCGAGTATTTGTGCATCAAACAGAACGAGGCTTAAGTTGTACACCACAGGGAATGAGGGTCACCAGTTGAATTGTCTGTATAATAAGGACATTACGGCTTAACATCGACTGACATACTTTTTACATTTGTCAAAGTTGCAACTGTGTTCTGGGATGCTCGTCGGTCGAGACCTGTACTTAAACTTTAAAAAATTGCCACGTGCACTGTGAAAAATTTTCTCCGTCGATTTACGGAATTCCTGGTAAACATTTCTCCGGATACCTCCCTAAATTCACGGAAACTTATTTCCTAATCAAACAGAAGTTTACGTAAAACAGTTTTATCACACGGAACTGAGCCATACTTGCATGTATATAATGCTATAATTGCATTTCTATAGATCTGCAGACTTACCGGTGATGTTACTAAAATATATCCGTAATATTTACAGCTCTCTAACCCGTAAATTTACGACTTTTTCCGTGCAAGTGTCCGTAGACTTATGGACATATTACGCGCGATTCCGTAGTATTTACTATTAACATTTCCGTATTTTATTTTTACGGACACTATTTCTGTTTATTAACTATGCATTTCCGTTTAAATTATAAATCATAACGGTGTACATGAGAGTATTTCAAGTGGTGCCGAATGCCAGTGAAATTTTTTAGTATGTTACTAAAGAGTACTAAACAACAGTAGCTAAACTCTCTGAAAAAACATTGGGTGGGCACTGTTAAAAATAATTTTCGTTGTTTTACGGAGAAGTGCTGGTAAAAAAAATTCCCCAGAAGTGTCCGTTAATTTACGGAAGGTAACTAGCTCCACTTATGGAAACTCGCATTTTTGTGAGACTTCTTTAGGATGCAGGCACAATAATGCGTACGGTTATTTTACAGTTACTTCTCGCAGTTTTACGTATGTTTAATTAATGAAACGAAAGTATGTATAACTGTGTTACAAAATAATGTTTCCGTTAATTAAACAGACATTTCAGTACAATTACCCGAAAATTCACGGAATTTTTTAACATTATGCTACGAGATTTTTTTTAAAACAACTGCAGCAATTTCCAAATGTTTGTCACCTTCCGCGGGTACCTAGCACGTGATTCTGAGGATGGGAAAGGAATTTTTCCAGCTCAAATTTATTGTGACTGTTTAGCAATTGAAAGTATATAAATAATAAAACGAGAAAAATTATTATTTCTATAAACTATCCGCTACGGAACAAAGAGACAGGTTACTTTTTTAGTCTCTTTAATTTTATACGTTGAAAACTTTATTGCTTCTGTGAGTTGTCAGTCCTGCTTGAATGTAGCCTTTTTATTATTTCAATTTTCAAATGGTGTAAAGAATAACGTTACAAAATTTTGAGAACAGTTGTACCTAACTGTATATTTCCTTAATGGCATACCGAAATCTCATTATTCAACATACAATTTGTTTTGTTTCTTTGTTTTCCCGTTGCCTTCTAAATAGTTCGAAATGATACCTTTATCTTACTTTTAAGGCTACTCCCGACAATATTACAGTAATTTTGAATAAAATGTTTTAAAGCAACATAATTTTAGTACTGAAGTTTCCCTACATCTATTGGTTACAAATGTATCAAAATTTGCACCTAATATTTTTGGTAACAATAAACCCAATAATAGTTTTTCAAAGTTTCACACCCAAACTATCTCCAAATTTGTTATGAAAATAAGCTAAAATTAAGAAAACGAAAAATTTGCGAACGATGTATTATTTTGCAAAACGCCCACGTATAAATGTGCATCGTATGATTGCTAATTAGTGTTGAATATTTTTCAGAAAATTCCGTTTTAAAATATTTGAGCTTTTTTTTTTTGCACCGCTTAGGAAAAAAATCTACCTAGCGTGACCTCAAGTTCCGAGCAGTGCCAGTGAAGACGAGACCCACGACTATTCGTAGGTCAACAAAATTTCGCGCGGTTCGCCGTTAATTAACCGGGCGCTGCGACATGACATCGCCTCGCGGCCCGGTTTACGAGGCACCATAGAGTCAGTCGCACAGAGAGAAAGAGAGATGCGCTATGGCTGGAGCAGTCGAGACGAGGGAATAATATTATCTGAGATGTAAACTGTCACCCTTTCCCCAGTCTTCACCCCCCCCCCTTCCACAACCAATGCGGACCTCCGCTTTTCGGCTTTGTGAGCTCGCATTAGCGCGACGTTGTAAATCTCAGGGAAGCTTATATCCGCCCTCCTTGGTCGAAGGGGAGGAGGAGGGAGAATCGAGTGTCATTTCTTTTCCCTTACACTGAATTCCATTTCTTTCGAGGAGAACAAATAAAACAGTGTAGGACATAGATCCTTGGCATATAAATACCGACGTGCATATCCACGCGAACTATTTATATGTGGGGGTACAGCATCAGGATTAAGGATGGTCCTGTTTCTCTCCCTCTCTCCATTCTTCAGAAGTTGTGGGGGTCCCGCCCTATTTTACCCCGTGATGGGGGTGAGGGCGCGGGGCTCACGACCAAGCAAACGCATTCCGAAATAAACATTTTATTACGCTGTTATCTGGTCGCGGTCCGGCGCGCGCTCACACAAAACACACAGACGTGCGGAACGCTCGTAACAGTCTAGGGTGCTGGCTTCAGTATGAGAAGGATTATTGGTGGGGCGGGGGGGGGGTGAGAAGTGCCCGTTAACCTCTAGTGGCGTGTTTCTCAGGGGGAGGGTAAAAGGGAGAATGGATGACTGTTATGTCTTTTTAAGTTACGTACCAGCTATTGTGTGCCTCTTCCCGTATCGCCTGATCTCTCTCTATTTTATTTTATTTTTTACTCGAAAGTCCTCCTTCAAGATGACATGGTAGTTAAAACTTCAGTTGTTTCTGCGCTATGCCTTCTTTTAGCACAGCGGTTGAAAGTGGCTACATTTTAGTATATGTGTTTTTAGAAAAAAATTGAGGGCACCAGTCTAAAATTTGTCTACCAGGACTTGTGTCGACCAACGTGTTAGGCCGAACTTATTCCGAAATTCGCCTTCGTGGGGTAACAAAACTTGTATTTTATGCTGAAGAAAATTCCTTTCTCAAATACATTCACAGCTTTACACAGAATGGTTTTACGTACTTGCGTTTACCAAATATGCATTGTATTTTCAAACTGTGAAGCGCCAATTGTCGTTTACCTGATTTTAAATTTTGTAACTATTTCCTTAAAAAGTTTGGATTACAGTCATAGACTAACTTTTCTTCAATTTGTAACTATTTTATGTTTGTGTACAATGTATCATAAGGTGGCTCTGTACCAGTCAAACTTCCACACACATCACCCGTGAAAATTGTGAACAAATAAGCGTTTTAATGATCCAAAATCACTTCAAAACACCTTCTCTCTTGCTATATATAAATTTACATAAATATTAACGGAATATTTCTTAAATTTGTCATGCAGAATCATTTCAAGATAATTCTTGAAAGTTAACCTATAATTCTCTTGCAATGATTCTGCATGACAAATTAATAAAATATTCCATATGTATATATAAGGTGAGTCGTTTATATTTGCCAATCGAAGGGGGTGCAATCTTGAGGTCAAATAATTAGGGAAACACTTATGCAACACTGCAACATAGGGCTAATGAAATTCATGAGGATGGTAGATGGCCTCAAAGGTGGAGATTTGAAACGTGAAAATGCACGATAAAATGACAAGCATTTTTCATAAATGAACGTACGTAATTCGTATTCAGGTAAGTTATGTGAATACAAGCAACCACAGATAATAATGTCAACGACAGTAGACTCCTTCAAACATTAAATAGGGGTTAATTAGACCATATTGTTTACAACTTTGTGACCATACGATCTATCGATTTGACATGACATGTAAGTAATCGACATGTGAACGTTTGTTTTAAAAATGGCCTTTGAAGTTAGTTATAATTCCGACCGTATACACTGAAATTTCATGTCCAGTTGAGGATGGATGAATAAATATCTCGGAGGTAGGCAACCGGAAACACTGTCGTGCAAGACATGTCAGTTTCTTGTAATGCCATTTCCTTGTCATTTTGTGGTACATTTACACATTTTCAACCTCCACCTTTTAGGCCGTCTACTACCCTCGTGAGTCACATTAAGCCCTACGGTAGTTGTGTTTCCATTAATTATTTGTCTTAAGGGGAAGTGTTAGGCAATTTGTTGTATTTTCAGTTTTCGAGTCATAACATTTATTTATATTGTATTATTAAAATTTTATCTTCGACAAAGCATAGGACATGTTCTTGGCAAACTGCTTGACACAAATAATAACGGAATGTTTCTTTAATTTGTCATGCAGAATCACTACAAGATAATTCTTGACCGTTAACCTAATTCCCTTGCAATGATTCTGCATGACAAATTAATGAAAGATTCCATACATTTTTATGTCAAGCCATTCACTTAGATTATATTCTATGCTTTGTCGAAGAGAAAATTTTGATAATACAATTGGAATAAATGTTATGGCTCAAAAACTGAAAATTCAATAAAACTGTGACACATAATTTGCATGAAAATCCCTATTCTTGCTGTCACCAGGGCTCCGGTGCCCTTAACGATCAACATCAAAACTGAGGAATTGTTATTTTTTCCTAATTACGATACACAGGTTGACTACAAAATAAACAGTAAGCTGGTATCGGCAAGTAGGAACATTTATGGAGGCGCTCATAGAGAAAACTTCGTCCTTCGTCATTGTTCGGGTTTGCAACCCAAGTTATTTACATTAGCGCCAGTGTGAAACAGACTTCTTACCGATATCAGCACTGCTAGTGGCGGATATGTTCCCTAGCCAAACTCGTCCAAAAATAATTCGATTATATTCCTTACCTGTAATAGATTAACCTTAATGTACTAAAGTGATTGGAAAGCAGGGGACAGGGAAACACAATTTCGCTAAGAATGTAAGAATTTTTTATCTACAAAACGCAGGCAACAGGAACTGAAATCATATTATAAACAACGGTAATTAAATCGTTCTGTGATTTTAGCCTATAATATAAACAATTAGAACTGACTACAAACATATGACGCCTTCTTACCTTACATAAAAATTTACTACTTGATTAATCATTAAAATTATTCATGGCAGGCCTATTTTCAGGATCCTAATGCAGTAGAAGTTCAAGAGAGAAAATGCAAACCAAAGAGGGGTAGGGATCGGATAAATTGGTTTGGTATGGATCACTTTATATAAATAAGACAGTCTTTGTGTGTTTACGTAATGATACCTAATACACTACTAAATAAAAATTTTAATAATCCGACCGACGACGGGCTTGTTTTAGCCTTAAGTCGCTATTGATTTGGTCCACTGCTACCTCCCGGCTCTTTTTCTCCATTCTTTGTTGGCGGCTCTGATCCTTGGCGAATTCCATAGATTATAAAAAACCAAACATGAAGTATCAGATTTACCATTACCAACTACTAAGACTCGGTTACAAAACAACAACGTTGGCAACATGTGGAAAGCGAGAGTACGGTGTGTGTACAGTTAAAGTTAATTCTACTACAGGTTAGAAAGATAATTGTTGAAAGTTTAGCACAGAGGAATTTGAGCGCTAGTATCGCTAATGGGTGCAAACTGACCGATCACTGAGCTTTCCTGAATTTTTAAGTTACATAAAGTTGATAGTCTAAAACTCGAAGTTGGTTTATTTCACTTTAAAATTAAGTTAAATTACTGCTGTCGTTTTCAAGTCTATTTAAAATTAATTTTAACTACACGTGTCAACAGGATAAGTAATTTAATCTCATTTAAAGTGGAAAGCTAACCAATTTTGGCTTTAAAATTATCAATTTTATGTAGATCAAAATTCAGTAAATCTCTGTGATTGGTAATTTTACACCTCTTACCGATACAACGCTCAAGCGGCCGAACTTTTCCCTGTGCAGTACTTTTAACATTGATCTCCTGACCTGTAGTAGCATTAACCTTAGTATGGGTCATTCGAGATAATGTGAAACTGTGGTTACTTATTCCTTTCAGATAATTTGTATTTTCCTTCCAGTTTTTAATTTAAAAAATACAACCTTTGTAACAATCAAAGTATATTGACTGTAAGTATTCTCAAATTTATCATCTGCTGTCAAATAGATATTGCTTTTTAATTATTATCCTACATAAGAGAATGTCCAAAGTGCTCACTTTGTCGCAAACCGCCTATATCCTGGCCAGTTACGGAAGCAGCACAGGTCGAATTACGACCATCATGTCAAGAATTAAAATTAAAAACATTTACTGTAAATTCAGATGTTAACTTTTTGAGTTCGTTACAAACTACACACGTCGATTGTTACCTAGAACTCTTTGGTTATATAGAAAAAAAGTGTCCTGAAACTATACATTATCTGAAATAGAAAAAAAGTAACTAGGATTTACCTTTGAATGGTGCTCATTTTATCCCGAACCACCTATAATTATTATTTTTGGAAAGATGGTCTTCAAAAGTGTTCAGTTTATCTCATGAAGCACCTGTAGGTAGAGGCACGAGTATTTCGCGTATTCATTTGGCAACAACCTAGACTTCTCAGTTCTATACGTGTTCCGGCTGAAGCCTAATATATATTGGCTTCTAACACTACAAACTGACATACACGTGATATCCCCACGACTTGTTTCCTTATTTATAACTGGCTTGCAGTCGTCACATGTGTGTTAAAACCGCTCTCGTTTAGTTACAGAAGGATGAGTGAAGTATACGTTATTGACGTTCAACCTAGTATCAATACGTGAAATAATCGTGCCTATGCTTATAGGCAGTCGCAGAGGCAGAGCATAGAGGGAGAATGGTCCCACACAAGGATGGCGTGACGGAAGATAAAAGAACAGCGGCGTCTGGTATGTGGACAGGCGGTTCCCACCAGGAACTCTCGACTTATCGACGCCTCAGAGTGGCCCCGACTAACCTCCCCTCCCCTTCCTCCTTCCCACAGGCCTAGAAACTCCGCTGTTATCGCCAGTGACATAATCCATGTTCCATGGCAGGGAGGGGCATCTGTGTCCGTAACGGTGAAGCGCCACGTTCTTATGGCAACGAGGGAAGGACACAGCAATGTGACTAAATTTATGACAACCCTCGTAGTTTCACTTAGGGTTCGGAACTTGACTACTCCAGACCCTCCAGTTGTCTTGTGTTTTCTTTCATAAGCGTCCCACGGGGCGTCGCTTACCACGCGTTGTAATGTACAGGAAAATACTTTTTTTAGTAAGCTATTCCACATGCGCTCGTTGTGCCAGTGTACGAGAACACACTTCCGACAAGGACCCATGTCGTTGTAAAGACACCATTCTTATTGAAAACACTATTTCGGACCCCCACCAACATAGCTAATAAAGGCCTTTTCAGACTGTCGGACTTCAAAATGTACTCACCGGATGTATCCGAAACTCAGAAATGCGCTGTACTGAACGTTGCTACAGACTCAATAAATTATTAAAAACGGAGGAAAAAGTACAACTCTGATCCTTATACAGGGTGGGTCTGAATTCGACCGACAAACCACGGGAGGTGATTCCTCAGTAAATAATAAGCACAAAATGTGCAGAACACTTTGTGTTTAAAATCAAAGTTAACGATTAAATAAGCCTTTGGAGTTCGAGTTTTGAAACGTTATTCTCGCAAAATATGAGAAGATAAATTACTTAGAAGGACAATACTCTTAACATAGCTATATGTTGTTAGGCTCTTATAATAAATAGCAAATTCTAGTAAAGACCTTACACCCTTGTAAAAATAACAGGATCCAGGAAATTAGAACATTTGATGAAGGTTTATCGAGATATGTGACTTGTGTAACAAAATTATCATCTTGTGGTAACTGTCTAGGACCTATCGTTTTCGTTCAAAACGCTCTTAAGGGCTCGGCTGTATGTTTACAGTGAATGTCCACCGTCGCCTGTGCGCTGAGAACAACGGAACACACACGTACGCAGTATTGCCTATGTTCTAGACTCTGAAACGGTACACCTAATACTTTTCCGCGTGTAACGAAAACGATAGGTCCTAGACAGTTGCAGCAAGAAATCATTTTTGTTACATAAGTTACACAGCTCAATAAACAGTCATCAAATGTTCGAATTTCCTGATGCTACAAAATTCGTATGTAAGTAGTGGGTGACCACAACTGTTATTATCACAAAGATGGAAGGTATTTACCAGAATTTGCTATGGATTAGAAGAGCCTAAGAACTTAAGCCATGTTCAGAGTATTGTCCTTCCAAGTTATTTATTTTCACATATTTTGTAAAAATATTGTTTCAAAATTCAGACTTAAAATGCTTGTTTCATCGCAAATATTAATTTTAGACACAAAGTTTTCTGCTCATTATGTGCTTATTATTTACTGAGGAATCACTTCCCGCAGTTTGTCGGTCGAATTCATCCCCACCATATATATATATATATATATATATATATATATATATATATATATATATATATATATATATATATATATATATATATATATACACACACACACACACACACACACACACATACGTTAAACTTTAACGCTCCACGAATAACAAAGCCATTGCTTAAAGTTCCATAGAAAAGTAATAATAGTACGCAAGTTGTGCTGAGTGACAAGTAAACATAAACGCTATAATGTATTACGTGCGCTGCTCAGTGACAACCTTACCGTTTTTGTACATCCATTTTGTTCTTCACACAATCAAACTTAAATTATCTATCATTGGTGCCACATTTTTGTACAATAATTTTAGTAGTAATTATGTCTAATGATACGCACGTGAGCTTAAAATATAATGTTTGTTTTAAAATAAATTGTCGATAATTCGTCTTCTCCTTAATTTGTTATTAATAGAAACCTGAAAAATTCGCGTTTTCTTTTAGGCGCAAGCTAGAGTTCCAGCAACTATAGGTCTTTATCACGTTCATAATTGGTCGTTGACTTGCTGGATACTACCTGGACGTAGCTGAGTATATAATAAAACAATAACTGAATACAGGCCTAATTCACTTTGTCAGCGAGCAGCTAATAAACAGCTGCTGTCTGTACTATTTTACAAGTATTCTTGGAGGCTTGCCTACAGCTCAGTGAACACGCGAATTTTACCAGCCACTAATTATACGAAAAATAAAAATTTTAGCAAAGAGGTGACGCAGGCTCTTAATAACGGCACGTAAAATTAAGAGGAAATTGAATAAATTAGGCGGCATCAGAACTGTCCAAAGTTAGTGAAGCTACGCGAAACAAGAGTGTTATGAAGGTAGAGGTTGGCGAGAAGAAGAAAAAGGAGGGGGACGTCGCCCTGGCCAGACACGCTTATCTGCGGCAGACACCGACAATAAAACACTGAAGGGGTTCCCTCCCTCCTCTAGCAAGGAGAAACAACAGACGCCGCAGCCTCTGGTCGGACGATGCCTCTGGTACCTCCTCCCCTCGCCATCCTCGCTCATCCAGCGTGGCTCTCAGGAAGAGTGTGTCTGACGGCCGAGAGGACCAAGCTCCACGGCGCCGCCTGCTCAGAGTGCCGGCGGCGGTGACAAGTGCCGTCATTCACGCCTACACCCCCTCCCTCTCCCTCACCATCACCACCGGCCATTTACCACAGTGAGCTGCTCTCGTGTGCGCCATCACAAGCCCAGTTGGAATTAACTGCTTGTTTGTATCGTGTGGTTGTTATTGAAAATCAGGCCGGTGCAAACTATTCTGGAAGTGGACGAGGGAAATAATGGGGACGAATAAATGAAAATTATACTTGCTGTAATGTCATTTAACGTTTTATGTGAGGTCATCTCCATTTTCCCCTACAAATAAACCGTTGTCATTCTGTATTGTTAATGTGACAAATTTTGGAAGAGGAGGTGGGGGAGGGTGACGCCCCAAAGGTACATCTAAGGGGAGGGGTAGCCGCCCTCTTGCCACCTTGTTGGCACGGCCCATTTTAAGGTGCATCATTATCACGCCGTAGTAAAATATATTCCCTTGCTATAAATCCATCAATCCATAACATGTGGACAATATTGACGGCACATTTAGTCATATATACTAAATTATTATTATTATATTATCGCCTTGTCAGGTACATCATCCACTGCGTACGTAAACATGGGTGACTAATGCTGAAGGCACTTAATTTCACTGATAGTATTGTTATGATATATACATCTAAATGTTCAACACTCAAGAGTGACCCCCCCTACCTTTCTGAAGACCACGGGTCCCTATTTGTACTGTTTTCAATATAATTTTTAAATTCTAAATTACAAATGTAAACAGGCTTCCTTGGCAACACATCGGCGTAGAGGATACAAACGAAGGCACCAACATACTTGTGTCGATAATATCAGTTATCTAACAACATTAATTTTATTACCGGTTGCAAAATTAGATTGTTGAATAGTACCTTGCATAACACTGAACTAACATTTCGTTAGTAACTCAAAATGTAAGAATTTTTATGGACTTACGTTTATGTGAACATTTTTACTTGTTTTCTGTGTAAGGAACCCGCCCTCCATGTTTGTAGAAGTACTAAAGAAAATTCCCGTACATCTGCGAATTGGGTGGACAGTTACTATTTCTCTCTTTCTATCATCCCTTTTGAGTGCACTTCTCTGACTCCTGTCAGGGAGTCTGTGATGTTCATATATTTCGCATGCCACTACCTTGAAATTACCATGAATTTGCTGTGCTCTCCCTGGAAGTCTTGACACACATGAAATGAGACCGCACGTACTCTCTTAGAGCAGGCCGATGTCGACCTTAAAAAACGAACCAATAGAAATGTAGCTACTACAAGCCAATTCTTAAATCTCGCCCTTTCGTTCTCGTCAGGCACTTGGGTTTTAGGCAGCCCCGTCGATGACCTCCGCTGTTGAGGTAGCTTAGGCTTGCTCGAAACACGAAACTCTTATATTGTTATCAAGGGAAACATGTTCGGTGTTTATGTAAAATGAAAAATCGCAGTTATTTTATGAGGCCTATGTACCGGATGTAATTTTTGCGGTTGGTGCTCTGAGGCAGACAAGTGATGCATTTTAGCTTCACTTTTATTCGCGGCGCGTCAAACAAGCGAGCAATGTTTTCGTTTCACTCATTTTTCTATGGGACTTGAGCAGTGAACCTTCAATTTTATTTGTGGAAAGTTTGTAGGAAAGTCCGTTGTATTATTCTTTTGATGGGCTTTACTAGTTCGGGCCGAATTCTCCTAGTTACAGGTGGGGCCGCGATGGCCGAAGATCAAACCATTTGCCTCTCACCAGGGCGATCCAGGTTCGATTCCCGGCGGGGTCGGTCCGAGAATTTTCAGATGTGGAAATCGTACCGGACGATGCTGTTTGTCGGCGGGTTTTATCGATGATCTCCCCCCCCCCTTTTTTTTAAAATTCTGCGATGATCCATTCTCACCACTTATGTCACCTCCCACTGCTGACCAAAATCTCTTTCACTCACACGAAGTTAACAGCAGTTTGAGTGGACTCAGAAAGTGTCGTATATTGAAGGCATAGTTTTAAGTTAGTTTTTTTAATGGCCATAACACGTTTGGACTCGGATTCGAAGAGAACTGGGTTCGATCCCCGGCTCCGGCCATCCTGATTTCTGTTTCCTATGGCTTCCCGAAGTCGCCCCAGGAGAATGATGGGTTGGTTCACTAACAAACGTCATGGCCGACTTCTCAGTTCCTGTCATTGTGTCAAGTTGTATGTCATATACTCTAATGATATCGCTTGTCAACGAGACGTATCTATCTGACCTTCTAATGGACAAAAAACTGGAACCAAGTTCAGCGGTTTCACTTATTTTTGGCGAAAAGAATTTTTCACCAACTTTGTTTAATGCCTAACGTTCTCTTCTTAATAGTCAGTGGTTGTATGTTTATAAAGCTTTGGCGTCTCAGAATTCAACCCGCGAATCACGCTCATGTTGTGTCGCAGTAACCTTGTTCTTATTGGGACAGTCAACTGAGCCACGCCTCTGCAGAACGACACGTTGCCAATAACTACAACTCAAGAGCTTCAGATGTGTTCGTAAGGCATTGACACAAGTTGAAGTAAAATAATTTTCACCAAAACTCAGTGGCTTTAAGTTTCACGCAAAAAAAAAGACACAGTTAACACGCATACAGCACTGTTCACTCGCCAGGCGAGGCTTCGTTGCTTTAAGAACGTAGAATTTCCTTTCGGAAAGCCACGTTCGCGTCACAGGCCACCAAGCAGTAATACAGACGCGGCTAATTAGAAAAGGGCGAAATTCACAGCTTATTGGCTACCCGAGGATGTTGACACGAACTCCGTATCACAGAATACAGAAGTGAAATAACCAGTAAAACGGCGAACTCAGTCTCACACGTTAGCAAAATGGCTTCCCTGGCCAGCAACATGGCGAAAATACCTCCTGCCAATCAGCGTACGGCAGCTGCCCTGCTACCCGGCAGCCAGGCCAATAGAAAACCTGTAGTAAAATGCAGGATCAAAACAGACACGGGGCTGGTATCAACAACCTCGAGCAGAGAATAAGAGGCTATGTTCGCCCTATCAAGTGAGCCGTCTGGTCATTTCGCATCTGTATTAGTCTGTGCCCGTATCTGGCACATTCGTACTACGGCAGGTTTCCTATTAGCCTGGTTGCTGACTAGCAAGGCAGCCCGCCTTACGTTGATTGGCTTTAGGAGTTTCCACAATGTTGCTGGCGCGTGTGACTGGGTGTTTCGTCCTGCCGGCTATTTCCCTTCTGTAATCCTACATATTCTGTGCTCGCGCCCTGCTGATCCTGCCGCGTCCCTGAGCCCCGCTGGTCGCCACTTGACTCTGAACTATCTACCTTCCCCTCGAGTTCCCGCCTCCCCCTCTCCTCCCCCTGCGTGGTCTGTGGGTCACGAATCACTGAGCTATTCCGGAGCTTTGCGCTTCTAAACTTAGCGCGGCAACGAGGTAAAAACGGAACACTGACATTATTTATACCAGCGGGGGTTTGGTTGGCTGTAGGGGGGAGGGGGCGTGCAACCGGTGTGGGTGTGCTCAGGGGCTGCCGGCGACCGGAAATGACCGGCTGGACAGGAGGAAGTGCCCACTTATTTTGGACGTCCCTGGTTGGCAACGACCAGCGGCATCCATCAGCGCCCCAAGGAACTAGATTTAAGCTCTAAATATAAAGTTCTTAAAACCTATTCCCCCATTAAATGAATTTAACTGTGCCTGCAAATACAGGATTTCTGGCTATAATTTTCAGCCAGTCTGAAGTTGAGGCCTATCGCTATCTTAACTCCATAATTTTCTATGGACAAAGTAGTCTCACGTAATAGTCCGGAGGATATGTCCCCTTATTTGACTGAATTGTGCATTTTATTCATAAAAGCATGAAACTTGGCAGAAATGTTATTTGTATAAAAACAAATTTTTTAAGCGTTGTAGGCATTCCCGAAATGCACCTCAAGCCGCCATATTGGAAAATGGCCGCCAATATGTGTTATTTACTTATAACTCGTGAAAGGAT